>JASANZ010001900.1:0-23080 GCA_030849805.1 Sergeia podlipaevii | reverse complement strand
AGGGAAGATTATGTCCACCACACTGGACAATGAGCTTCCTGAGGGATACAAGACGCTTGCAAACATGATCGTCAAAGAACTTCGTGCTGTACCGAACGACGGCCAAGTTGTGGGGGAGGCTCCTCAAATAGTTCCTACTCCTAATGTAGCTGAATTTGCTCAGGAGATATTGGGTGTGGAGCATTCTAGAAACGCACTGTATCTTTATGTCTCTTTGATGAGCTCACTACTTGTTTTACTGCTGGCCTTTGTTGGCCTTTTCAATTCACTGACCTTTTCAACTACCTCAATGACTTGCTTTCACACCACAATTTCGGTGAATAACGCAACACATGATGTGTGTAATCTTGGGTTCACCAAGGCTGCAGGTAATCTTGCAAGCAAGATGAGGGCTGTGTTTATCTCGTTCAACCTGATTGTTCTTGTGGTGTTTTCTACGATTATTTGGAATACCGCAATAAATTTGAAAAATGTGTAGCAATCTCTTCATCTTGCTTCGTTCAGCAAACATCACGTTTTTTTTTTGTATACATATCTATATCTTTTACTTGCTTTTACTGCTCGCATTTTATCGTGTTATCATATTTGTTTGTGTACATCAATGTAACAGCTAACGCCGGTATGTTGTTTTTAATGTTTTCTTGTAGGGTTCTCACTATAGAATAGCGCTTATTATGTATCACAACATGTATCTTTTTTTATGTTGCCTTCAGTGCATTTCTCTTTTTTTCTTTCACTCCTTGCTTTCCTTCTTTTTTCATTGGCAGTCATTATATACGAGGTGTTTGCGTTGTACACATCCCTAATTTCACATTGAAAACAAAAAGAAAAGGAAGAACGCGGTGGGTCTAGTCACTCAGCACAGTCCACATAACGGTATCTGAAGGTGCATCGCCGAAATAGCGAGTTGAAGGTAAACGAAAAGAAAAGGCGGACAATACATATATACATATATACATATACACATATATACACACATATTCAGATAGCACTTTAGATAAACAACAAACTTGAAACCGATTTAGAGATACAACCGTTTATCTTTCTTTTCATTTTGGCTTTTGTTTAGGCAGACGACGACACTGTTTTTAGTGTTTTTTTTATTTTTCTCTTTTTTATTACTTGTTTATTCTCGTTTGTGACTGAATGCAGTATAGTGATGGGTTTAGGCAGCATTCACAACTAGATGCACGTATGAATTCTAATCCCAACTACCGAGCGCAACTAGATACGGATAAGAAAGATATCTATTCTCCTGCAGTGACACCGTTCGTGCCGCCGTCAACGCCAGCACCGCAGCAGCGCTTTAGACGAAACAGCACTGGCAGCCAGGATCAACCTGTAGTACGCAATGGTGGTCTCAACACCTATAACACTAGTAGCAGCAGCAATGCTGCTACTACTAATGGAGATAGCGTGTATGATAGTTTTCGAAGGACCCTAGTGAATAAAGAAGATCTATATGCTCGCCAAGACAACAGCAATGGCGGCCTGGCAACAAGCACTAGTGGTGGCTTTCGGAAAGAGCAATATACGAATCGTCTCTATGATCGCCTACGCAACAATGCCATCGGCGACCGACGGCACCGCATGGAGGTTGACGAGGAGGAGGATGAGACACGTGGTATAACAACCTCGCATCTAAGCAACAGAGGCGTCATTGGATCTGGTAGCGGCACCGCCAACAGCGTTCGAACGCGCGGCTCTTCCGCCCCCAGTGCGCGTCCGTCCTCTGCGGACCTCTCCATGTCGCCCCGCGGTGGAGACTTAAACACACGCCCTACCTCCTTTCGTAGATATCCACAGTATCAAGGAGCTCTCGACAGGGGCGATAGCACACAGCCGCAGCACAGTGGCAGACAAATGGGTGGCAGTGGTGGTAACGCTGCCGCGGTGGCGACGACTAACGCGGGACTCACTCCAACACAAAGTCTTCGCTTGCAGGACTACATGCAGGCAAGTCCACTCAACCATCGCTTGGCCCAGTTGAAGGTGGTAGAGCTCGTGCAATACTGGATGACCACAGTGGGAACTCGCACACGCATTGACGCCGCTATCCGTGACACACTTTTTGAGGTTGGTGTAGGGTCAGAGCCACCAGTGGTGGTGCGGCAGGCTTGGGGCTCTGTTATGAGCCCTTTGAAGAACCAGACTCCTAGCACCACCGCTATTAGCAGCAACACCAGTATCAACGTGAAGGACAAGGATAATAGAGGGGAGGACAGTGCTGTTGTTGCCACCCCAAATTCACCCCAGACAACTATGAAACCAGTGTCAACAGTGGGGAACAAGGCAGTTACATACAACAAGGGAACTTTTGACGAACCAGAAGTACTTCCTGCGATTTTGTCTCCTCTACGCAGTCAACAACAAGGCAGCGGGGTAGTGGTTCCTAGCACCAGCACTGATGGCAGCGCACTTCTTGCTTATGACCCGCACAGGCCCACTGAATCACCAAAGAGGGCGGGCGGCACGTCGACGAGCCCCCAACAGCAGCAGCAGCAGCAACAAAAAGAAACTGGAGCAACCACATCAGGGAGCGGGGACGGTGACCAAGTTAGGCAGCTGCGCAGCACAACCCCTCCCCCAATCACGGTGGAGGACACGCAGAAGGGAGGAGGTTCTCAACCGTTTCGTCGCCCGCATTCTCAGTCTACTAGCGAGGCAGGCACGGCGGCAAGCTCGCCAACGGCTGCCGGTAGCAGCGGTGACAGCGTCAGTGCCACAGGTGGCGGTAACGCGGGTGGTGCTGGTGGTGGCGTCATCGGCAGCGTCCCGATCACTTCCTCCTTAGCTTCGGATAAAGATGTAGCGGAATCGTCAGAGCTGGCCAGCGCCAAGGCTCACAATGGAGACCCACTTCAGTCGAGAAGGCCACAGCTGGAACAGATCGCTACTCAGCCCGTTGAGAATAGCAACGACACCGCGTCGGCCAACGTGATTGATGCCCCCGCTGCGATCACAAGGACTATGGCTGCTTCCGTCGGTGCGTCACCAAGGCGGCACGCCTCGTACGAAGCCATTCCACGCTTCTACTTCCCGCTTGGTAAACCTACCACCAAGGAAGTCATTGTTACGGACGCTTTTTCCGCCAAACTTGACAACCCTCACCTTAAGATTGCGGAGGGGATGGCGGTCTTGGGTGGCATGTACGACAACGATGAAGGAGGTGGGCTTACAGGACCGGTAGATAGCGACGATGCCAATGCTGTGCCTTTGCGCCGACGCACTGCCCCTCTTTCTACCCTCCGTTGCATAGATGACAGAAATGTCCATCAGTATATTCAAAAGGAATTTGGGCGTCTCCCAGCTCCGCCAAAACCGCAGCAGAAGGTACGATTGCTGAGCGGACGGCTACGAGGCAACCACAGCGCAGCTTCTACTGCAAAGCAAGAGGCCCACTATAACAACTGCCTTCTGCAGAGCATGCAACGCATCTGTGCGCAGTGCTTTGGCGTACCACGATACTTCGGCCTACTAATCGTGCGGTTGATACAACAACAGCAGCAGCAACAGCAAGACGCCGCAAACAGTAGTGCTCCTAGCTCTCGCTCTGGAGGCCGCAACGTCTCCTCTCTCTCTCTCTCCAGCGCTGTGGCGGGTGGAGGGAATGCTGCTAGTAGTGCTGGTGGCGGTCCACACCCACACGGACTGGCTCAGATCACCGCACAAAGCGTGAAAGAGTTCTACGACTTGTACATGCGAGGGAAAGATAGCGTGCGGCGTACATTTGATCTGCTTATTCTCTCTTCGCGTCTGCCACCAACGACGGACAGTGTCGTGCGTGAGAAGCTGGCATCGACCTTGTCGCAGGAAGGCATCTTGGGGCAAGCAGGTGCTGCTGTTGCTGCGTCGTCTCTGCGTACGTATCTGCAGCCAGCTGATTTTGCCGCTTACATTGAAACCCTTTTGGCCTTTCACCCTGGTCTCGCGTTCCTGCGCCAGACGCCTGATTTCCAATCCAAGTACCTCGATACCGTTGTTTATCGCATTTTTTACGAAGTCGATCGCTTTGATCGTGGCTGCATCTCGTACGCTGAATTTGCCAAGTCACGACTCATGGATGCGTTCAGGCAGGTGGATGCGTCTGAGGAGATCAACTCTGTGCTCCTTTTCTTCTCATATGAGCACTTCTACGTCATCTACTGCCGCTTTTGGGAGCTTGATGAGGATCGCGACATGCTGCTTTCGCAGTCGGATTTAATGCACTATGCACCAGAGGACATTATGAACCCACTCATTGTTCAACGAGTGTTTGCTAGCGCTGGGCGCCGGGTCAGGTGCCCTGTGAAAGATCGCATTGGATATGAAGATTTTGTGTGGTTTTGTCTCAGTGAGGAGGATAAGTCCACCCCAACAGCAATCCGCTACTGGTTCCGCATCCTCGACCTGGATGGGGATGGCATCTTGTCTGTATACGAGTTACGCATGTTTTATGATGCTACGAAGGCGAAGGTGGCGCAATACGTGATCGACAGCGCGGCCAACTTTGAGGATGTTATCTGCCAAGTGTTTGATATGATGCGCTGCAGCGAGTATCATGGACTGCCACTTTCAGACATACTTAAAGAGCCCGAGGCAGCGTATGTGGCGCTAAACATGCTGACTAATGTAATGAAGTTTCTACAGTTTGAACAGCGCGATCCTTTTGTGGCACACCATGAGCGCTTGCTAGGGGGCTTGGAGCAATCCCCATGGGACCGCTTTGCCCGTATTGAGTACGATCGCATGGCGCAAGAAGCGGACGAATAATAATAAAAATGAGATGGAGTACAAAGGGAAACGGCTTTTTTTTTTCTTTTTTTTTCCTCTGGTCCCCTTTATCTTCTTTTATTCATCTTTTTTTTTTTTTCTTTTAGATGATACTCAGTCGCAGCCATCGCGGCAGAAGCGAAAAAGCAAAGAAACCAATGGGCTTATGGGCCCTTGGCTTTTCTTGCACTTGGGTATCTCAAGATGGACTTTCTTGTGTCTCCTTACTTTTTTCCTGGTTCTCATTTACTTTACTGCAATGGAGTCGAGGGGTTGACTTCTTTCCATCTTGTACTTTTTATGATTATTTTATGTTTTCTCTTCTTTTTTTTCTTTTTTTTTTACAAAAAGAGAAACGAGATTATGAATTGGATGATGCATAGATGTGGATTGAAAGAAAAGAAGGACAGTGCTGAGGGATTTTGAGTGGCAATTCGCAGTCACAAGTCTTCTTGCCCCTTTTTTGCTTACTTCCCTTCTTCTAAAAAGAAAAATAGATAGAAAATAATCGGTGTTTTATATGGTGTTTCTCACTCATAACTTGCCCCGATTGTGTTTAGAAAACGGCATTTTTGATGCCGTGCGTTGTGTTGAACAGTTGCAGTTGCATTTTTGTTTATTTGTTTATTTTTTTATTTTTTATTATTATTATCATTTATTCTTGGCGGTTGTGTAGCATTGATGTAGTGCTAATGTTGCCACTGTTTTTTTTTTTTTCTTCTTTCCCCTTCCTTCTCCCTCTCCTCCTCCGCTTTTGCTACTGGGTGGTGGTGATGGAGAAGTGATGTATATTTGTTTGTATACGGTGCGCATAAAGTGATAATGACGTTGCGTGAAGGGTATGTATGTGTGTGTGTGTGTGTGTGTGCGCGTGCAGTTATTGCCAGCACATCTAGTGTACAACTACACAGAGTTATATATACATTTCTACAGTACCACTAGTGCCAGAGCATCTGTATGCATGACGTGGAGAAAATAAAATGGCGGGAGAAAGATAGAAAGTTAAAAGTAGACACAAAATGGAAAAAAGCGCGAAAAAGAAGAGATAGAAGAAAACTGGCACTTACCGGCAGATCTGAGTGTACTGCTACAAACCAGTGAATACACATATATACATCCACACACTGATGATTGCTTTTTTTCTTTTCTTATTACCTCCGGCTTGAATAGGCGTTATACTGAGGTTGACGCGTATTAATATCTCGAGGCTTTCTCTTTTTTTTTTTTGTTCTTTAGGGTTGTCACAGGACGGAGACTGAATTGTATGCGAGGAGGGTATACGAGAAAAAATGTTGGCGTTTCTTATCCATTTGTTTGTTTGTGCACGTGAACAGCTTGGCGAATAATAAAAACCAAAGAGGCATCTTTATGTCTGCTGTGGATTCCTGTGTACCTAACTTCTTTTTTTTTTTCTTGATTTTCTTCTACGTATGTCTGCTTTTGAAGTATTGCTGACTCACTTTCCTCTCATTTTACAAGCGCGTGCTTCGTTTTTTTTTTTTTTTTTAAGTTGTTGCTACTGTGCACATTTTTTTACTGCTTTGCATAGTTTGTTTCCTCTACTTGTCTTTATTCTTTCTGTCTTGTCTCCATCCTTTTTTTTTTTTTTTTGAGTCATTTAGGTTTTACGCAAGACGCGCGGTGCTATACTTTTTTCTTTTACGAAAAGACTCTGTAGCTTTTGGCTAGTGTGCGTGTCTTGTGCGTGTGAGTGTGCGTGTACGCTTTGCCTAGGTGATATAGCAGGCTTGCCGAGACGGTGCTCGTTAGACGTAATAGACCTTCTGGACACTCTCAGGCTCATCTCTCTCTAGATCCAACTAATATATAGTAATAAATAGTATGCGGTGTGCACTTTGGCTTCGCTGCACAGCTGGTGTTGGCGTGATCCCTCCTGTTAGCGCCGCAGCAACCGCTAGCACTTCTGCTTCTGCGGAGGCTACTACGAACGCTGCAGCCCCGGCAGGGCTCAAATCTGCCTCAGCCTCTGAGAAGGCAGCAGGAGACGCCAAGACTTCACAGAACAAAGGCAAACAGGATCAGCCCAAGAAAAAAAGCGATACTTTGTCGCCACCACCACAGCAGCGTGCCTTTGGTATATTTACCCTTCAAAAGTGGCAGACATTCACAGTGGCCAATGATAGCGACCGTGCCTTGTTGCCCAACTCAATGCTCTACTTTGGGGACAGACTTGGCCCGCGGCCCCTCATCATCCTTGACCACAGCGCCGCCAACGTGGAGGGTGAAAAGAGCAAGCAGGAAGCAATGAAGTATGAGGCGATGCTATCCAAACTTGAGTGGGCACATGGAGCGATCTACGTGCCTTTGCCTGCCTCACCGCAGCAGCCTGACGCGCTGGGGAAGTCGTGCAAGCAGGTGTGCGCTGTGATGGACGCCTTAAATGTGCGCTGGTCTCATTTTTTGACGCATGGCTACGGCGCTCTTGTAGCAACGCGCATGGCCGCCTCTGTTGACTTTCCTCATCGTATAGGAACGTTTCTTTCTTTGGACACTCCGCTCATCTCCGCTGAGCTTGTACGGAACATGGAGCAGCGGGAGGAAATTGCCAAGGCCGAGGAGGACGTCAACGTGTCTGTAGACGAGCTTGCTTTCGCGAAGGAGTCGTTACTGACTGAGCTAGAGCCGATCTTGTCGTGTCCAACCCCAGACTTTGACAAGGAGATCTATGAAAAATTCTTGTTTGACCCCTCTGCGATCTTTTCGCGTGACGGGTTGATACGAGACGAGTCCCGCTACGTCCCTGTGCGGGAGTTGCGTGGTGTGCAGCATCCCTTGCAACTTATCGTGCCTTCTGCCGGTGCTGTTTGCGACGTGACAGCACACAAGGACTTCTTTGGTATTCGTCGGCCAGCAGTTATCAAGGCGGCATCGAGTCACGATGAGCTCTTCAAGGGTCGTGGAGCTGAGGAGGTAGCAGAGGTTGTGGGGGCGTGGGTGAGCCGGTTCGAGCCTGATGTGGTGTTGAAGCGTCGGTACGAGCAGGCTGCAAAGGAGATGACGCAGCTTTTATCTGGTGCTCAGCCGGGCGAGGCTGGCGTTGGCCAAGCTGCTGGTGATAGCAAGAAGAAGAAGGAGAAGAAGAAGAAGAATTAACGTCAGTCACATACGCGCACGGACACACGCATCCTTGCCGTTTCTCTTTCTTTTTCTTCTCTCTTGTTCCCGTTGTCTGATCACGAATTGAATGAACAAAGGTGACATTTGAGAAGTGAGGGATTGTGGCGGCTCTACAGGTCACTGAGGAGAAGGAGAGAAATATAACGGGATGGAACTCAATTAAGTTTGTGTGCGAGTGTGTGTACATATTTTCTCCCGTGAGAGAAAATGTTTGAGCCACATTATCATCATCATCATCATCATCAGTAACAACAACAGCAACAAAAGGCAAAGGAACACATACTTTTTTCTCTTTTTTTTTCTTGAGGGATGCTTGCGATGAGATGGGCCACACCTACGCAGTCATGTGTGTGTGTTGGGGGAGGGGGGGGGGAAGAGGAGGAGGAGTGCTTTCTTTAGGTGCTGCACCTCCTCCACTATTCACTGCGGGGAGACACTCACAAAGATAATGATCAAAAGTTGACAGCGAGAAAGCTTCACTTTGCTTTTTTCTTCTTTGACACAAATTCTCTTTTTTTGCTTTTGCTTTTCCTTCATCTTTTTTTTTTCTTAATCGAGGAACTTTGCTGATCACCAGCACATATTCCCCACTTCTTAACTGTAGCCACTCGCGCACTACCAAAGCGCTGTAAGAAAGAAAGAAAGAGAACAAAATTATATCGTCTTTTTCAGTATTTTTCCTCTGTAGCGATCAATAGTATCTCTATAGTGTTACATTATCAATTTTTTTTTCTTCTTTCCTTACACAGAGCTCATATCCATTTTTTCCTTTGATTGAGCCATGTCTGCAGAAGCTTGTGCGGAGAATATCAGCTACGCCACGTCATCCAGCCAATCATCTCCTATGAACGACGCTCCTACCGACGCTCACGCCATCTACGACGAGCACAATGAAGGCAAGGAGATGAACACCGCCACCGCTGCAATGGAGAAGGGAGAGGCGGCCGCAGACGCCGCTATTGCTGGCAACGACTTTCTTGAGGTTCAGCAGTATCACAACGGTTCCAACGATGCTGCTAAGGTGTCCATGAGCGGCTCGAAGCCCAAGAGCAAGTCTGCTCCGTCTCCTGAGGTGATTCACCGTAGAAAATGTGGTTCCCACGGATCCAGCCCTTTGGTAACGAAGATCAAGCACAGTGTTAGTTTCGAAAGTGCCGCTGCTGCTGCTGCCAACGGCGCCGCTGACGAGGACCAGGCCGAGGAAGAAGAGCGCAAGATTCGTTCTACTATCCAGAACACTATTGAAAGTCATGAGAAGAGGGCCAGGCCAACTTCTGCCGAGAAGAAGCCCAAGAAGAGCGAGAATGTGCCGCAGAGGAAGGCGGCAGGAAAGAAGACCTCAGCTCTCTCTGTCGCTGAAAAGGCGACCTTTTCCGCCAGCGCCAAGGCTCACAGCAAAGCCACTCATCAGCCTGAGGAAAGGGAAGTGCTCAAGACCCACACCAGCCCTGTCGTCAGGTCAAAGTTTCGCACCACCAACGGAACCTCCAAGAGTCCATCCCCAGCAGGTGCAACCAGCATGACAGAATCCCCCAACAGCAGCCGTCACATGCCTCGCACTCTCCAGCGGGACGATCCTGTTCTCAAGTCAATCCGTCACTGCAGTCGCCGTGGGACATCGCCCGCTGCTGTCGCGTCGGATGTCGAGCCGGCAGTGCGCCTTTTGGCCCCTGATGATGCCGTGCCTCACCTCCCTCCCCCCGTCGAGGTTGCCCTCGTAGCCTACTATAAGTCAGGGCTGCTGCGCCAGCCAGTGAATCAGGTGGAGCGCATCGTGTGCACAGTGTGCCCAATTAGCGACCGCAAGGCCGTCATGACGCACCTCAAGGCGGAACAGCAGCGCTTCAACGCCTCTGTGGCCGCTGCTGCGTACAGCAACAACACCGCCCCTTCTGGCACCTCTTCTGATAAGAAGTCATCTCCGCCTGACTGGTGCAAGTCCCCCAAGGTGGACCGTGCGAGCCCTTCAAATGGTCACGAACGCCATGTGAACCCTGCCGCCGCACTCGCCGCCCGCCGTCGTACAGATCTCACTGGCGTCACACAGTCTCCTGCTGTTGAACGCTTTTATGCCATCTTCTCCAACGAGGTGCGCGCTGCGTTCCTTGAGGACTGCTTTTCGGCGTGCCAGGCGCGTCGCCGTCGCATGTACCGCGAGCAGCCCCGCATAGCCCGCGAGAACGGCGCTGCGATTCCTGAGCAGATGCTCCATCCACACTATGAAAAGACAGTGTGCAAGCTGCTGTTCCGCATGTTTGGATGGCCTGAAGAAGAGGCATCTGGTCACGCCGCGACGACTGTGAGCGTATTCGCAGACTGCATGCCTCCCGTGGAGGGCATTGCTCCCGCTGCTGCGACGTCTGAGCACCCCAATGAAGGCGCGGGTGATGATGATGCTCCTGCTACTGTGGCAGAGGAGAGCTTTGATGAGCAGGAGCCGGGCGAGGACCATCATGAGCAGACAGGCGCAGAGGAGACGCATGAGACTGCTACTGCCGCTGAGGAGAACTAAGCAATGAGATTTAGGATTTGAGATGGCACAATTTTTTTCTCTCTTTTTTTCTTCTTCTCTTTTCTTTTTTCTCAATTATGGATAGGGACAGGCGACTTTCCTTTGCCGTGGTATGCCATGAGCTTTTCCTAACTCCTTGCTCGTAGTAGGAGAACAATATAGAAATAGTTTGAATGAGCGGAGGGAAGAGGAAACAGAAGCCTTATTTGATGTGTGAAAGGAACATTGGGGAGGGGAGAGGATTCCTTTTTTTATATAGGCGGTGGTTGACAAGGCGATTTTTTCTTTACTATTCGCAAACAACATATATATATATATACTTCTCCACTTTCTTCTTCCCCTCCCGATTGCACGATGACACACAGAAACAAGATGGGCAAGAAGTAAAAAAGCGAGATGAATGCACACAGCTTCAGACACAATGAACACTTTCAGCGAGTGGCGCTATTTGTGTGTGTGTGTGTGTGTGTGCGAGTGTGCGAGTGCGTGAAGGAGTGAAAAAAAAAACAAAACAGAAAAAACAAAGCAGCAGCCACTGCAAAGACAACAACAGCAAAAAAAAATAATTTACACGCATTTCTCGACATGGCGGACAGGGACGAAAAATAGAAGAAAAAGGTTGCAAAACAGAGTTAGAAGTAGAGATACGCATAGTGTCTAATATTTTTTTTTTTCATATATGTATATGCTGAACATGCGAGACTTACGTAGAAAGCCACAAGCGCTTTATTGTTTTGTTTTTCAATTTCTCACAGTACTAGGCAGACCAACGCAAGATACAATTTTTTTATTTTTATTTCTTGCTACTCAGTACTTCAACTTCTTCTTCTTAAAAGGAAATGAAGGACCATTTGTTATTGTTTTTGTCTGTGTTTCTTTCTTGATAGTACTCTTTTTTTTTTCAACCATTTGTACTGGTCTATCTTCCTCTGTGCCTATCTATCTATCTATCTATCTATATATATATATAGACATTTAGGTATCGCTATTGCTGCCCCATCATGGCACGTACAACGCATTTTTGCTGCTCGCTGCAAGCTATTTTAAGAACAACTGAGCAAAGAGAGAGAGAGAGACAAAGACAGAGAGTGGTGCAGTGCTGCATCGCATTTTCTTTTTGTTCTCCTCTTCTTTTTTTTCATCTTGCTAGCATAGGCGCTGCCCGGTACAGCTTTTTGTATATATACATGAGAAGAATGGCACTCTTTTTTTTTTTTTTTTACCTTTTTTTAATTTTTTTTTTATATATCAAGGCACTGTTTTATTTATTTATTATTATTATTATTCGGTTACATCAGAAACCATAACAAAACTCACCAATGGATACGCAATGAAACATAGCAGCGGATAACAACAACGGCGAAACAGGGTTATTATTATGATATTAAAAACAAACACACACAAATATGCACATACACTTTTATATTGCAATAGTCAGCGTGCCCTTCCTTTTTTTCTTTCACCTTTAGCAGGCGTGGTAGAGGACTGGACAACATCGTACTCCACCTTTTAATACTTGTTCCTTCGTACGTACTTTTCCTGTCGCAATATGAGGACTGATCTTGGCTTACCTTGCGTGCAATCTTATCATTACGTCTTTTTTTCCCCTTCCTCTTTTTTCTTGGTGACTTAATACTTGTATTTAGTTTTATTTTCTATTTATTATTACTATTTTTTTCTAAACACCAACAGCCATGACCGCCGCCAACTTTGACGCTGCTGTCGCCTACGTGCGCACACTTCCCAAGGATGGCCCCGTGCAGCTCGACAACAACACCAAGCTCGAGTTCTACGGCCTCTTCAAGCAGGCCACCGAGGGCGATGTCACTGGCTCTCAGCCTTGGGCTGTACAGATTGAGGCCCGCGCCAAGTGGGACGCCTGGAACAGCCACAAGGGCATGAGCTCTGATGATGCCAAGGCCGCCTACGTCAAGCGCCTTATTGAGGTCACCAAGGAGAAGGGTCATCCCTGGAACCCCAGCTAAGAACCGCGGGAGGAAGAAGCGGCATTGGAGCAAAAAGCGATACTGATTATTATTATTTCTATTGTTTTTTTTACCGTTTGCGTGAGATATACCATCTTGCATTCACTTTTGTGCCTTCAACAGGGATAGCAAGCGCGCGGAGGAAAGCAAGGAAGAAAGAAAATCACTCCTTTTTTTGTATATCATTTTTATATGTGCAAGGAGATGTAAATCTTCTCCATGTTTCTTGCTCCCCTCCCCCTTCAGTAGTGGCAATGGGGAGGATAGCAGAAAGCACACATACACTGACTTATCTTCTTCCCCTTTTCTCTCTTTGTTTGCCTATCTACGCATTACTACTTTTCTCTTTTTTTTTCCTTCAAATTTCCTTTTTTTTTTGTCGGGGGGGGGGGAGTTATATTGCGTACACACAAGCTAGGCAATACCGCTCCCACTCTTTTTCATAGTCATTCTCAAATAATTTCTTTTTTTTTAAAGTAGAGATACAAATAAGAAGAAGGTTACTCTTGGGTAGATTGAAGCGTCCTTTTTCATTCTCTTTCCCCAGTACTTCTTTAAACACACCCATACACACATATATTTCCTCAAATACACCCAAGAAAATTTTGTCAGTTGAACAGCAACAATGGCATCTTACCAGGATTACATTCTTTACCTTACCTTTGCTGATGGCGGCGCAGTGAATATGGTACGTACCGATGGCGGAGCTCATCGCCGTCTCTTCAGCAGGCACTGCGACTGCCCTGATGGTCTTGCGCTTGACCTCCGCAAGTACACCGAGACACGGCGCATGGAGGACATCACGGTGTGGTGGGGCACCATGGGCAAGTTCAAGTCGGCGCCACAGGTACAGGATAAGGGGGACTGGCATGAGCCCAATGGGTACCTCGTACGTGCACCCCTCTTTGGTGGCGATGCGGCTGCCGAGCGCGTGCTGCTGCTTCTTCCCGCCAATCTTGTGAACGCAGCCTCTGCTACATACGCCCGACTGCCCCATCACTCGAATGCTCTCATCACCACAGCGAAACAGGTGGCACTGACGAAGGACGGCAAGAGTCTCTTCTTCTGCGATCGTGAGGGCCACTGCGTTCAAAAGTACAACAGCGAAACCCACGAGGTGGTGCCCGTGCTACTGTTCAGCGATGTGGTGTCGGTCCCAGGCTCCGCTTCAGCGGTGCCAAACTCTCTGGAAGATGCCATGCAGCTGTGCGTCGGCATTGCACTGGATGAGACAAACAACTACATTTTATTTACAGTCAAGGGCCCTTCCAAAGGAGGAAAGGGCATCATCTACGCCGCTCCTTACAACTTTCACAACAACAATTTGCCTTTCACCACTCCGGGGCACAAGCCTGGAGCTGAGGGCGTCATCCAGGCAAGAACTGTGACTGCGCTCCGCAGCAACTTGCCAGAACCCATTGATCTTTTGCTAGACCCCGAGAAGGGGATGCTGTACTGGACGGATCGTGGAGACGAAGCGATGGGGGGCAATACGCTCAACAGGGCAACTTACACCATTGATCCTATCACTCGCAGGCCGAAACTCGGACCAGTGGAGGTGCTTCTATCAGGCTTTGACGAAACCATTGGGCTCTCTTGGGCGGCTGCGCTGGGCCCTCTTGTGGAAGCGAATGAAGAGTCTCGCCGCTACATGTACGTGTCTGACGGGAGTGGACGCATCTACAAGTGTGACCTCGTGTGTAAAGAGAAGGAGTGCATTCACAAGGTTGGCGACGGCATTGTAACGGGTATTGCCTTCTTGCGCCTCTACGACACTGGATGCTGATTGAGGGAAAGAAAGCATCATTCGAGAAACCGTGTATTATTTTCATTAACTGTTATTGTCCCAAATATTTATCATCCTATCATTATCATTATTTTATTTCTTTTCATTTACCCTTACGCACGCATTCGTGGGCTTCTGAATAAGAGCGAGGCAGTTTCAAAATTGTATAGACATTGTAAGAGCACCGCAGGCACGCACCAAGGTAACGACCGAACAGACATATTTCTCCCTCTGCGCTGTTGTTGGGAATGATATCACGCAAACGAAAAACGAAAATGAAGAGGAAAAGAAGAACACCGGTTCTTCACATTTTACTTTTTTTTTTGTTGAATAGCTGTGGTGGTGGTGGAGGGTGGGGGGCTGGCTTTGCTGTGTGCTTTCTAGGTGAGTACAGAAGGACCAAGGCTTACTTTTCTGATATGCTGTTCTATTCATGGCACTCGCATCGTATGCCATTTCTTTCTTTCTCTCCTCCTCTTTGTTCTTTCCTGTAGTATAGTTTTTAGATATACCTTTATTATAATTATTATTTACTTAATTATTTGCCACCATTGCTGTTGTTTATTTTTGTTTAGTGCACAACTCTTTGGCGTACTACGCTTCTGTATAGATTCTAGAAGCAAAATTCACATTTCTATAGCTTAGAGAGGAGAGAAAAAAAAGAAAACCACACTCAAGGGGCGAGAGAGAGAGAGGAGAGATAAAAAAAGGAAGAGGAGGGGAACAATCACTTTAAGGGGAGACAGACAGGGAGAGAGAGAGAGAAGCAATAGTAAGGAACCCAAGATACATAATAGCTATCGTTAAACTATTGTCTTATCGTCTTTATATATTGCACAAATCGATAATATACGCCACTCTCTTTCTCCACTCACAGTTGCACAGTTTTGAATAGGTTTCTTTCTTTGTATACCAAAAAAGACCACTCTCCTCAGACTTCTTTTTTCTTTTTTGTGTGTGTGTGTTTGCTTTTTTTTTTTTTTTGAACGTTTATAAAATTCTATTCACATCAACATCAAGACACTCGTTTTCCCACTCCTTATCGTTTTCTCTGTATTGATACAAGTATTTTGATACAAGACTGAAAAGGAGTGGGGAAGGTGGTGCACGAATCATAATAATAAAATAGTTAAAAGAAGAAACGAAGATCAGGAGAAAAAAAAGGAAAGCAAGAAAAAAGGCACATTGATATTTGCGCAATGACATCTTCTAAGGGTTGCTTTAATGTCAGCACCGACACGCTGCATGAAATTGTGAACTCAGAGGACAATGGCATTGCCACACTCAAGCAGATGGGTGGTGTGACGGGGCTGGCAGAGAAGCTCCACACGAGCCTCTCCAAGGGCATTAAGGAAGACGACGACTCAGAAATGCGTCGCACCCGCATTGATCACTACTCTACAAATGTTCTCCCTGAGGCGGAGGAGGTCACCTTCATGGATCTTGTCATGGAGTCTCTTGAGGACCGCATGATGCAAATTCTTATGGTCAGCGCCGCCATTTCCCTCGTGCTGGGCCTTACTGTGGCCGACCCTGCAACTAGGAAGGTGGACTATGCCCACGGCTGGATCGAAGGGGCGGCTATCTTGCTTTCTGTGACCCTTGTCACCCTTGTTAGCGCGCTGAATAACTATCAGAAGGAGCAGAAGTTTGCCGAACTGACGCGGGCGACGCCACCAGTGATGGTGTCTGTTGTGCGGGCGGGAAAAACGGAGGAGATCAGTGACCAAGAGCTGCTTGTTGGCGACCTGTTGAGCGTTGCAGGAGGCGATGTGCTCACTGTTGATGGCCTGGTGCTGCGCAGCACCTCCCTGAAGGTGGATGAGTCCGCTGCGACAGGCGAGAACGATGATGTTGCCAAATCTTCCAAGGGAGACTGCCGCGTGCGCTCTGGCACAAACGTTGTGGAAGGGGAGGCCACGGTCCTTGTGACGGGCGTTGGTGTGAACTCCTTTGCAGGACGCATCGCGATGCAGGTGCGAGAGGCCAAGGTGGAGACGCCGCTTCAAGAAAAGCTCACCGCGCTCGCAGATCTCATCGGCTATTTTGGCATGGCGGCTGCATCCTTGATGTTTGTTATTTTGGGCACGAAGGAGCTGTTTGATGTCTTCGTTCGCCACACACACCCGTTTAATTATAAGAAGTTTCTTGACAACCTTACCACCGCCGTTACCATCGTTGTCGTGGCAGTGCCGGAAGGCTTGCCGCTCTCAGTGGCGATTGCACTGGCCTACAGCATGAAGCAGATGTTCAAGGAGAATAACTTGGTGCGCCATTTAGCGGCGTGTGAAACCATGGGCAGTGCGACGGCCATCTGCACCGATAAGACGGGCACCATTACGCAGAATGAGATGACGGTGACAGACGGTGTGACGGGGTACGGCACACACTTTATTGTCCCTGTGCAGGGCCAGGACGTGGTCTCCCCGGCTACTCTTGCCGCCCACAGCGACGATGCACATTCGACTAGCTTTGACACGGTGCTCGGGCGCCAGCCGAACAATGCTGCGCTGCGCCGTCTCCTCGTGGAAGGCATCGCGGTGAACACCAAGTCCATTCGCAAGCGTGTAGAGAATCCTCACACGCACACCGCCACCGTAAAGCTAACAGGAAGTAAGACGGAGCAGGCGATGCTGAACTTTGTAGAGCGCCTTGGAGAAGACCCCATGGCGACACGGGTGGAGGTGCTGAAGAGGGTACAGGAGGCGTCCAGTAGCATGCCGCTCTCTCCGTACTTTCCCGTGCAGTCTTCGTGGCCTGCGCAGCCGGCAAACGGCGGTGCCAGCGAGGATGCTTCTTTTTCAAAGCAGATTCACGTTTACCCCTTCACCTCCGCACGCAAGCGCATGACCACAGCGCTGGTGCTCCCCAACGAAGATATTGTCCGCTTCCACGTGAAGGGGGCGAGCGAGCTGGTACTGGCAGACTGTGAATACACACTGAACGCCAAGGGCGAGCGCGAGGTGCTCAGTCACGCGACTCGCGAGAAGCTTGAGGACTCCCTCATGACTCTCGCGCGCCGCCGCCTGCGCACTTTGGCCATTGCCTACGCCGAGGTCTCTCTACAGGACCAACGTGAAGGTACGGGTTTTTCTTTTCCAGACACCGACGAGCAACTACCCGGCTTGACCTTAATTGCTATTATTGGCATTCGCGATCCGGTGCGACCTGAAGTGCCAGCCGCGATTGCGCGCTGCCGCAACGCAGGAGTGTTGGTGCGAATGATTACTGGTGACAACAAGGCGACTGCTGTGAGCATCGCCAAGGAGGTGGGTATCTATGGAAAAGTGTGGTCTGGCTCGGCGCGTGGGGAGCAAGGACTCGCACTGGAGGGCCCGCAGTTCCGCGAGTTTGCCAAGAGCGAGCGCAAGCTTAACAAAATACTGCCTAAGTTGCAGGTCATCTCGCGTGCCTCGCCCACCGACAAGCAAATCCTGGTCAGCGCACTCATGAAGCGTGGAGAGGTTGTGGCGGTAACCGGGGATGGTACCAACGATGCTCCGGCGCTCAAGAACGCCAATGTTGGGTTCTCGATGAACTCTGGCACGGAGGTGGCGAAGAACGCCTCGGATGTGATAATATTAGACGATAACTTCAGTACTATTGTTACAGCGATGAAGTGGGGCCGCAACGTGAACGATAATATCTCCAAGTTCTTGCAGTTTCAGATGACCGTCAACGTGGCTGCAGTTGTGGTCTCCTTCATTGGCGCTCTCACCGATGCCTCTGGCGAGTCCCCGCTGAAGCCTGTGCAGCTGCTGTGGGTGAATCTTATTATGGATACCCTTGCCGCCCTTGCGCTGGCGACTGAGTCCCCGCGCGATGATGTGTTGGAGCGCCACCCAAAGTCCAAGCAGGCACCACTCATGTCGCAGCGTATGTGGACGAACATTATTGGTCAGTCTGCTTATCAGGTGGTGCTTCAACTATGGTTGCTGCACAGGGGTCACATTATGTTTGGCGTCGACAAGGACTCCGAAAAGCACTTGACCATCGTCTTCAATGTCTTTGTGCTGCTGCAGCTTTTTAATGAGTTTAACGCCCGCATTTTGGACAATTTTATCTCCGTGTTGACCGGGCTTACTCGGGCCCCGCTTTTCCTTCTCGTTGTCGGGACTTGCTTTGTGGTGCAGGTTGTAGGCGTGCAGTATGGCGGTGCTCTCATGCGCGCGGTGCCACTCACGGCCGCAGACTGGCAGAAATGTCTCTTGCTTTCCATCGTCTCTCTCCCGCTTGGCATTGCGCTGAGGCTTATGGATGTGCAGGAGAAGCCTGTCCCACATGCACCAGTGGTAGTGGACGAGGCGGAGGAGGCGACATTCGCGGCCGCGCAGCACGACCGTAGGCGCCTCACGCTGAAGGATGCCGCTACCAAAGTTATTATACAACTGAAGGTAGTGGCTGCGTTTGCTTCTGCTGCTAGCGACGGCGCAGCGGAGCGCAGAAAGTGCAATACCAAGTAGGAAGGAAGGAAAAGAAAATAAAGAAATGGCAATTCACAAGAAGATGAATGAGAGAGGGGGGGGAAGGTAGGAAGGTAGGATCGAACCGACACATAAACACACGTACGTACATCATTGTTGTGGTTGGGCAAGTAAGTCAAACGTGCATGCACCATGAGCGATTCTCCTTTTGCATGTGTGTGTGTGTGCGTATGTATGTATGTATGTGTGTGTGTATGACTTTTATTACCACAGGCGGACTATGAGATTAGGTGATGTGTGTAGACAGATTATCTACATTTATACTTCTTTACATAATTTTTTTTCTTGCTCTGTTTCTCTTGCATTTTATGAAAAAAAAAAATTTATTTTTGATACGTATGGATCTTGAAAATTTTTTTTTTTTAATGAGAAGTTTGAAAAAAGAACGCACGCTTGGGCTGACTGCAAACTGATTTTGTTATCACTTACAGATAAGGCGGCTTTTTTTTTTTCTCTTTCTGTTATTGTTTTTTATACATGCAATGTTTCCTCTGGTTTCTGAGGTTGAAAGAGGCAGCGTAAACATGAAGGCGACAATACATATTTGCTTTTTGTTCTTTATTACTACTATTATAATTATTATCTGTTGCACTTGCTGCTGAGGGGGGGGGGGGGAGGACATGTTTTTGCATGGGATTTTTTTTTTCGCCTTTTATGTGCTATCAGATTTTCTTATCTCTCTTTCTCATCTTGCTTTGAGACTATTTAGAGGTAGACGCACAGACACAGAGAGGGAGAGAGAGAGAGATTGGCGACAGCAGCTACTGCGTCAGCAAACGACAGTAAAATCAAAATCAAAAGTAGCAATAATAAAGAAAGCCTGAGGCGTCTTTTTTTCTTGTTTTGCGGTGCGCGTGTCCGTTGACTAGATAACAGTATTTCAAGGTTTTCTGATTTTTATATATTGGTTTACGCGCCATCTGTCAGGAGACTTGCGTGGGACTAGCCTTTTGACCACACTCTTTCTTCCTCTGCGTGCCAACACTATTTTTTTTTTCTTTCTCATTTATTACTACATCGCTTCAGGCCGGGTACATTTAGACATTTTTCACGTTTACAAGCATTTAGATCATTTTATTGTAGATTTTTTTTTTGTTTGTTTCATCTCCCCATTTTTCACGCTAGAAAACTTTGTTAACTATTCAGCATTCTCTTTTCTCTTTCAATATATTTATCTTTAGAGTGAATTAGAAAACCATGACTGAACAGTGCATTTCAGCGCTTCATCATGCGGTGGTGGCATTGTCACTGAGCGCCAGTAGGTGTTCAGATACGCAGAATAATCATCGCCGCAGCGGTTTATGCGTGCTGAGAAGGGGAAACCAGCAGCGCCAGGAGAAGAGTGATGACGAAGACAAAGACTTCAGCAACAATGCTGCGAATGCTTCTAGTTTTAGTCAAGCACAGCAGGACGGACGTGATGAGGCGGTAGGGCTTGCTTATGTATCCCAGGCTTCTCTTTCTCCCTTTCCTGAGGTGATGAGCCAGGTCAACGTACAGCCCCAGGTCGTAGTACAGTCGCCTTATATTGCAATTGAAGGGGAGGATACCGAGGCGGGGATGCTGGACCGCCTCGCGGGCAGAATTACTCAGGATTTACTTGATAGCAAGCGTAGTGGAGGTGGTGAGGTGGTGACGTGTGCGAGTGGCCACGGTGGCACAGGCAAGACACGTCTGCTGCTCGGTAGTCTTGTGACGCAACTGTCATCTCCTTTGCGGTCCCTCTCAGTGGGCGGTGACCTCGCCAGTCACTCTCGCTCTCCAAACGGACTGTTTGGTAGTGTGCTCACTCGTTTACTAGCACACCCATCGGTGCATGCGATGGCGATGAGTGTAGTAGAGCTGCAAGCCAACGTTTCAGTAGATCTCCTTTCTGGGGCTCAGGACGGCCACATACAGGAAGCTAAGCGTGTACATGCCGTTGCTACCTCTACTGCTGCTGCTTCTCATATGCCAAGTGCAGTAACGACGAGGGAGGAGAGCGCGGGCCAGCAACTGCAGCATAAGAAAGAGGAAGAGATGAAAGGCAATGCAGGTGATGCTCCTTCTGCAACTGGCTGCTTCATGGAGGACTGGTCGGATATTCCAGCCTCTCAGTACGTGGAGGTGCGTACTGTACAGCAGGCAGAAGCGGTGCTCTATGAGGCGCTGCAGCATTCTGTTTCTTGGGAGCCAGCAGACCGTCTTGATCACTGCCCTTTGAGAGATGGCGTCGCAGTCTCCTCTAGCCCATCGCGTCCTCCATGCTCTTCTCCCTCCTTATCTCTTTCTTGTCCCCCTGCGCTGAGGCCGCGTCAACAGGAGGAAAAACAAAGCCACGTGCTAGTTACTCTACTCATACAGTGGCATAGCAGTAGCGACGTGCAGCAGCAGCAGCAGCAACACCAGAAGCGACGACATGCACCACCATTGAAGCGGGTTAGCATTTGGAAACTTTGGGATCTGGCGGGTCCCAGCACTCTGAGTGGGTATAGTCCTTATGCATCCGCCATCTCCAGCACAACGTTGGCGGCTCGCACACACAGAGCACTCGCGGACGCAGCGCTGCTTGACAGTCTTCTGCATCACAGCCGCACACATTCTCCGTACCATCACAGCGATCGCACCGCCCGCCTCGTGTGGTCTAGCGCAATGAAGTCTTCCTCTTTGTTCGTATTACTTGCGGCGACCAGGTATGATGCCTGTGCAGATGTGCTGAATGCGGAAACGCTGCAGCTGGCTGCCGCGGTAGGGGGCAGTGACGTGGACGCTATCACGGACAGTAACAGGAGTAACGCGGATGCTACTGCTGGTGCAGCATCGTCCCGTGTAAGGATGGCGCCAGACGCTGAAGCTCTACGGCGGCAGCGGGCCGCTCGCAGGGCGGAGAACGCGGAGGCAGCTGAGTGCGTATTAAGCAACTTTATGGTGCCCGCGAGTGTATTTTTGGAGAAGATTGCTCGTGCGGCGTCAACGGAACAGCCTGAGAGACTTGTCGCGCCAGATGCACTTCTTCTTTCTTCTTCTGCAGCCATCATTCACGATAAAAAGTCTACTGGTGCAGTTAAACAACGAGACATGGGTGGCGGCGCCTTCGCCAATGCGGACGCTAGAGCTGCGCTGTGGCCAACACTGGAAGAAGCTCTGCACTCAGCTCCAGCTCCAGCAGAGGCGCTGAGTATCAACCGCACGGGGGATCTCACCACGATAAGCGCTGACGAGCTCAGCTGCGAGGTAGCTGGTGAGATGGGTGGTGAGCTGAAGGAGGGACTTGCAGAAGGAGGAGAGGACGAGGACGAAGAGCAGGCCCCATCGCCTATGGACCGCGTGCCGATAGCTTACGGTGAGAGTTTACCAGTGGTGATGACACAGGGCCCACTACACCATTTTTCAACGACTGTGCAGCCCACCCATAGAACCCAAACACACGCTGCAGGCGAGGCGGGCTGCCATGACCGAGGAATAGCAGCAGTAGCAGACGCTCCACAAGACGAGACTCTGATGAAGTCACCACCACCAACGCCACTGGCCGGCTTATCTGGCGGCCCTTCTACACCCCCGGCATTGCTGTACACAGAGAGGCCCGAAGATCGTCGCAGTTATGGACCCAAGCAGTCACAAGGCCCTAGCGAAGATCTCGAGGACCTTCTTCTTGCCGGTCAGTTGTTCGAATCTGACAGCAGCGATCTTGCAGAGTACGTTACTAATCGTCACAATGAAGAAGCGCGGACATCGGCGAATGCACTGGCCTTGCTGCAGCCGTATATGGACAGCTTTGCTCAACGCCTTGAAGAGTTAACAAGTAGTGTGGCCGAGTGGCGGGGTGAGGAGGCCACGGCACTTGCGCAGCTCACAGCGGCCGTGTCGTCTAATGAGCAGGACCTCGCGGCTATCCTCGTTGGTACTCGACGGCTTTGCTCACGCGGCGATGAAGCTGAGGCTTCCCGCTTATCTTTTCCTCTGGATATTCACAGCGCTAGTGTGCTCAGGCACGGGGCAGAGATATCATCACCGGGAACTGCCAGAACTGGCGCTATGGCGAAGAAAAAGCAAGCGCATGGTGGTGGGTTCATGGAGGCAGTGGTAGTACCTACTCTTGCCTCGGACAGTCCTCTTCAGGTGCGACTTCGTGGGGGAAAGAGAGAATGCTGTTGCTTGGGCCGCGATGAATCAGGCGTCCGCAGCGACGTCGGACCGCTTTTTGCTGTGAAGCCTTGCAGTGTTCACGTTCGCCAGGACGAAGGCGAGGACCCGCTCGTCTCCGAGTTGATGCGACAGGAGCAGAAGATCTTGTGGCTGGAGAAACGACTGATCGAAGCTCGACAGCAGCAGCGACAACAGAAAGAGCGTGGCAGTGTTTGGCAAAGCGTCGAGCAACGGATGGAGCGTCTCCTTAAAGCACTGGAGGCGCTCTCGCAGCGATGCGCAAAGCTGCACGAGTCCT
>JASANZ010001899.1:0-23039 GCA_030849805.1 Sergeia podlipaevii | reverse complement strand
TGCTCTTGGTATGGGGGTGCACTGGTACTACGATCTGGACGAGATGCGGCGTGATCATGGTGATTGTATTAGGGACTATTGCAAAGCTTCACCCGGCAGATACCACGATAAACTGCATCCAGGAGATGTGACACAGTCAGGCTATATCTTGAAGCTAACGTTGCAGTCCTTGGTGGCAAACTCGGGCTACAACGAGGAGCATTTTTGCGAGGCTTTGGATGCAGAGCTTTTCCCCAAGATGGATGGCACACCTATGAGTGGCCCTGGTGGGTACACTAGTCAGTCGATGAGAGCCGCCTACGCTGCGCGGAAGGCGGGGGTGCCGTGGTCGAAAGTTGCGAGTGGCGCGGATACCACAGAGGCGATTGAACGCAATCTCTGTATTGGGTTGCTCTACGCGCTGAGGCCACAGGAGATGGCGCAGTACGTGTCCTCTAATACAGTACTGACGCAAAACGATGAGGTGATCGTTAGTTTGACAGTCGCATTCAACGCGGTACTGGCTCAGCTTGCAAGCAGCGGGAAGCCTATGAATGAAGACATCTCTGACATACTCATGGGTCGCGTGAAGAGGGGCGTTCTTCCTTTTCACTCTGTTACAGGTGAGGGTGCTAAGCCACCAGAGCCGGGTGCCCCTGAGCCACCCCGCGCTGGTAATTTTGCTTCCCCTGACGCCCTCCTCACCCCTGGCACCTGCGCCGCTGCCGCGACGGACTGCGGCGTACGTATTGAGCCCGCATGGAAGGTGTCGCTTGTTTACGGAATGCCATGCGCTGCGTATCATGTGCTTCCCGCCTGCTATTATCTTGCGGCTCGCTACCACGATGACTTTGAGGAGGCAGTACTGCAGGCTGTAAACGGTGGAGGCCAGAACTGTGCTAGGACGATGCTGACAGGTGCGCTGGTTGGGGCTCAGGTTGGAC
Source organism: Sergeia podlipaevii (assembly GCA_030849805.1). Lineage (NCBI taxonomy): Eukaryota > Euglenozoa > Kinetoplastea > Trypanosomatida > Trypanosomatidae > Sergeia > Sergeia podlipaevii. The sequence continues at coordinate 22,116 of JASANZ010001899.1, read as the reverse complement.
TTTCGAAGATACCGGCGCGGTTTGTGAACGGCCTTACGGAAAGCAAGGAGCTGGTGAAGCTGGCGAAGGAGGTAGCTGCCATGGCAGCTAAGCACGCGTAAGGAAAAAGAACATAGTTGAAGGGAGAACGGATACATTTTTTTTTTCTTTTGCTTTCTTAAAGCATCAGTTCACGACCACGATCCGACTACAAATTTCTCTCTCCTGTCGTCATTACATTTTTAGGCATGTGGGTGATGGCGCATTCTAATATATATTACAACTACATTATTTTTAATCGTTGCAACAGCTTTTTAAAACTGTTTTCTACTTTTTTTTTGTGAGCGTATTGATTTTTTTTTTTTCATTTTTACATCCTGCATGACGCTGTTTGTTCTTTTGCTAAACATATTACAAGAGGAAAAAATATAGTTTTGAAAGACTGCCTTCGGGAGATATCATCTCTTCTCGCTCCCACTCTGTTCATTCACACCGCATAATCGAGATATATGCACTTTTCTTAATTCTGTTTGTTAGCAACTCTGAGCCTCGAGCAATATATAAAAACGTTATAGAGAAAAAGATGTCTTTGTGTATACGCCTCTTCCCGCATTCTCATTTTTTTTCTCTGAATTTTTCAGATGGATAAATGAAAAGGCAAGATGACTGTTGGTCTGATGTCATTTTTTTGTTTTTGATGTTGCTATAGATCTTTGATTTTAACTTTTCCCTGGATAATATATATATATATATATAATGCACATTATTATCATTATTTTTTATTTCTTTTAATTGTTTTTTTTCTTGATTTAGAACACAACCTTTTGCGTTTTTCATATCGAAGAAACACACACACACACACACTCGATCGACGCACGCATACACATACACACGTAAGCAAGAAATTTTATAAAAACAGACGAAAGAGAGAAGAAAACAATGGGCATCGAGGGAACCTTCAAGCTCGTTAAGTTCGATGGCGCGAAGGTGCCGGCGGAGCACGATATCAACATGACTCTCAAGAAGCACGGAGATGCTGATGAGTACCAGTTCGGCATCAGGGTCGCCAACACCATGGGCGGCACTATCAAGGGCGCTCACGGAGTATACAAGGGAAACCTTATGGGGACGATGATGATGGGCACTGAATACCAGATGGGCATTGAGCACGCCATTAGCCTTGGCTTTGGCTCTGATGATGGCATGAAGATGACTGTGGAGGGAGATAAGGTCACTCTGTCGCACGGCGACAAGGTGTTGGTCTTCCAGAAGGCTTAATTTCTTGTGATTTGATGCGCGCTGTATATGTATATATATATATTTTACCAAATGAAATGATCCTACTTCTTTTTTTTTAAATCCTTTTATTATTATTATTATTATTGACGCTAAGTTGTGGAGGTCACGATATCTTCTTCTTTTATGTTTCTCCAGTATATAAAATGTTGTTACTACATTTATCTTTCGTTCACTTTTCCTCATTAAAAATGGAAGTGATGGAGGAAGGTTGAGAGAAAGAAATGAACGAGGAGTGGCAAACAACGCGCGCGTATCTATCTATCTATCTATTTCTCTATCTTTTTTTTTTTTTTTTTTTGCTTTCTATGTTATCAGCTGGATGGCAATATGTGTTTTTTTGCAATGCGCCACGGTAGATTTTATTCTTGTTTCCTTTTTTTTTATACATATTTTTGTTTTTTTCAAATTCGTTCTCTCCTTTCCCTTTGGGTTTTATACGTATGACGTAGGGAGTGAGCATCACGACACACCTTCTCTTTTCGTTTCACCTTTTTGCTTTTGAGAAGACCGAGGTGATGTACACATATAGTTTGCTTTTTAATTCTTCTCTGTTCCTTTTTTCTCATTAACGTCTTCCCTTTCTTCTCTTTTTTTTCTCTTTTTTTCTTCTTTTTCTCAAACTTTTCACATTCAACAAATCATTTTTAGAGGAAGAATTTTTTTAAAATAGGAAGATACAGAAAGCACGAGCGGAACGGCAAACTCCAGTTTCTCTTATCAGCAACCTGCAAGTTAGACACAAACACACGCGGCTGCCTCATCCCAACCAAAGATCACGATGGCATCTCTCGCAGGTAGCTACAAGCTCATCAGTGCCAAGGGCGAGAAAGCGCCTGAACACGAGGACATTGCTCTTCATCTTACAAACGCGGAGGGCTTGCTCAACACCTATGAGCTCAAGATGCGAGTAGCGAATGGACTGAAGGGGAACGTGAAATACGAGGATGGCTTCCTCAAGGGGGCGCTCATGTCTACAGAGATGCTGGGCACCCCTTTTCAGATGGGTATTGAGGACGGCTTTTGCCTTGGTCTTGTGACCGATGGACTTAAGGTGACAACAGTTGGCGATGAGTTGACACTTGCCAACAAGGATGATAAGTTTGTGTTCCAGAGGTTTACTTACTAGTTTGTAGACGATTTTATGCTTTTTGCGCTCCTTATTTATTTTATTTTATTTTTATTAATTTTGTTTATATCTTTCATTTGTTTATTTTCATTGGATTCTATTTTTTTTTCCTTTTGTTCTCCTTGGTGCACGTTTGCAGTTTGAGGAGAATAAGTTATCTATTTCATTTTTTTTTTTGATTTTTTGATTATGGTTTCAAGCGACGTGTAAAGGTGACGGATATATATAGATGGGGGTGTATGCAAGTATCTGAGTGATGATCTGCATAGCAGTGGATCAGGCATCAGGCATCAGCAGCGGCAGTAACGACAGCGAAAATGACATTTTTTTTTTTTAAAGGTACATACTATTGGCGCACACGTGTCTACGATACTATGCACTTATTCTTTCTTTTACTTTTGTATATATATATATATTTAAAGCATAATGACCAAGAGACTACTGAAGTGCTATACTACCTCTACACCACTGCTAAGGCAGTTAGTTGAATCACTTGCTCTTCCTTTATCCTTATATATATTTAATTTTTTAAAAATAGCTTTAAAAAGCGTTTACTGCAAGTTTTAAAAGATATCATCTTTTACTTGAGCGCACACTCATTTCCGTACATTCATCGTATCCTCCACACGCACATACACAAACAAACGTGTTCATTATGCCGTCTCTCAAAGGATTATACGTTCTGAAGAGCTTCAACGGCGTGGTTGTGTCCAAGGACGCTCGATGCCGTTTGATGATTCACCACGTGCATGACGGCGATGAAGTTCACTTCAAAATTCGTGCCAAAGTCGTCAACAACATGTTTGGTGACGCTACGTACGAGAATGGCCTTCTTAGAGCCAATCTCGCATCGACTGAGATGATGGGCCCAACGTACTTGATGAGCATCGAGGCAGCGCTTGGCGAAGGGTTGTCCGGCAAGGGCATGAAGGTATCTTTGGAAGACGGTAAACTCACTCTCACCCACGGTGATGCAGTGTTGGTCTACAAGAAGATGCCTCTGCTTCGCGGACAGCGAAAGGACGTACGTACACATGCATAAACAACCGTGATTATTATTGATTTTTTTTTTTTCTTCTCCACTGTAGTGTGAGATATGCGAACGAACAACCAGGAAATCTAATATATGATACAGATTTCTTACAAAACGTTTTTTTTTTTTTTCAAAATCTCTTTATATTCCTTTTTTCTTTTCTTTTCTTTTTTTCTCTCACAAATATTTACTCGTATGCTATTCATGCATCTGGCGTGCTTTGCCTGTTTGTTTGTTAACATCATGGTGACGGTGGCGGCCGTTGTCACTGGGGTCGTTACGGTGCTATCCATGGATAGGGAGATATGCATTTACCTTGAGTATTTAACTTTCACTTTCTTTCTGTCTCCACTTGCTATTTGCACATGTATCGTAGAGGTAGCATCTTTTTCTTTCTTTACTGTTCTTTAAAAAAAGAAAAGAAGCGAACATAGTATAGTCTTTGCTTTCTGGAAGTGATATACACAATATTGCCCATAAGCGCGCGCACACAAACAAAAACATTCACTATGTCTTCTCTTAACGGATTTTACATGCTGAAGAGCTTCAACGGCGAGGTTGTTGGTGAGAGCGTGCGTTCCCATATCTCCCTTCGTCTTACAAGCGAGGGTGCTGACGAAGCTAGGTATAAGGTTCGCGCTAAGGTCGCAAACACGCTTTCTGGGAATGTTACGCTAAAGCAAGGGGTAATGAAGGGTACTCTCGTGTCGACCCGCATGATGGGAAGCGAGCGTCAGATGGACATTGAACGAGCGTTGGGCGTTGGCTTCTCTGATATGGGCATGCGTGTTACGTTAAAGAAGGATGAGCTGATCCTAACAGCAGGAGATGATGTTCTTGCCTATAAGAAGGTGCCTATACTCCGTGCTTAAGCTTTTTTTTTTTTTTTGTATGCGTGTGAAACTAGATATGCATATTTTTTTTTGCTTTTGATGCATGAGCCTTGTCATCCCAAACGATTCTTCTTTTTTTTTTTTTCTAATACTGTTTATAGAAAACCATGAGATAGTCAGTGTATATTTTGAACGAAAGAAAGATAGAAAAGAGAACTCTGTTTTTCTCTTTCTTTCTTTAAAAAAAAAACACACACACAAAAAATGGCTTCTTCCTATTTATTTTGCTTATTCGTTGCTATGTATGAGATGAATACATATATGCATAGCTGTGTATACTTGTGCTATAGGAACTGGTGCGCCAGTCCTGCTAAAACGAAAGGTATACACATCATATACACGTGTCGTGCTAGCTTTTTTTATTTTTTATTTATATAGCTTTCAACAATGACGCGTGGGAGCGGTCGACGTGAAGCCATGAACTGGTGTTGCTCACTTTCATTTTATTTCGAATATGTATACACATGTTCCATGCGTTGCCATTGATCTCTATATGCTCTCTTGTGTGCATAGTTTATTATTATTATTTTCCAATCTCACTCATTATTATTATTATTGTTATTTGACAAAGCAAAAGTGAGTGGGCCATCGCCGCATTTATTTAGGTAAACGAGAGGTAAAGGGAGGAGAGCAACAGCAATAAGAAGCAATCACAGTTTTTTTTTTTGTGTGTTGGTATACTTGAACATATTTTTTTTAATTTATAATTTTTTTTTTTTTGAAGATGTCGAAGTCTCTGGAAGGTACATACAAACTGATTAGTTTCAACGGGGAGAAGGCTACTCAGGACACGAAGGTGCAGCTCACCTTGCTGCCTTCTCCTGATCAAAAGCCTGATGAGTATACTCTTCACCTTGATGTAGCGAACCTGATACGAGGTACCGTGCAGCATCACAAAGGAGCTCTCAAAGGACGGCTGATTTCTACGTTGATGATGGGGCCTAAGTATGAAATGGATATTGAAAATGTAATGGGAAAGGCTTTTGCTTCTCACGAAGGCTTGAAGGTGGTGACAGAGGGAAAGAAGCTTGTGTGCACACACAATGAGAATGTGATTGTGTTTCACAAGATCCATGCTGATGCCAACACTCAGTAGGACCCCCAAGATTCTTTTTTCCCTGTTTATTGCTTTTCTTACTATTGAAAGGATGAAAAGCCGAGGAGAGTAACAGCAACTCAGTTTTTCTATTTTCCTTCGATCTGTTGCTTCCTTTTTCTTTTCTACTTTTTTTCTTCATGCGCGCATATATATGTGACTCTCCTGATACAAAAACAGTTTTCCTTTTGGCTATTTTCTCACCTGCTTTCCCCTCTTGTTTGCTTTTGCCTTATTTGTCTACGTGTTGCATTTCTCATGCATAAGCATAAATACACCTAGGAGCAGCTTTGCAGCCAGTTTTGAAGGACCTTTCTTCTCCCATATATATATTTGTCTTTCTATATATAGCTATTGTAAATAGTAGACGCATAAGGGCGCAGCGGCAACATTGCATAGAGTTCTCTCCTATAGTCATCATCACGGGGAACAAAAAGAAAAAAAGGAAAGCAATATTAAGCGCAGGAAAGCCATCCCTTTTTCTCCTTTTTTTTTTCTCCCCCTTTTTAAAGACAATCTTGCTATCCACATTTCAGAACTTTTATTTTGTGAAGCAGTAACGCGAACTTATCTTGAGCGTTTTTCTTTTTCCCTTTTTGTCATCCTTAGCAATCAAAAATATACCCCGCTACATGCCCCCTAAGAAGGACACCACACATACATCTTCGCTTCCCGCTCGTGGTGGTGGTGGTGGAGGCGGCATCAGTGGAGGTAGCAGGCAGACTCATGGCTCTACAGAGAGAGCTGGGCGTGGCAGTAGGAGCGAGCTTGTGAGAGAGAAGACGGTACCTCTTTCTTCCAAAGCCTACAAGGAGTTGGAGGAGATCAGAGCAAGCAGGGAGGAGATTGAAGACGCGCTCGTTGAGGTGGACATGCGCATCTATGACCTAGAAAGCCACTTTCTGGCACAATGTATTGAACTTGGCGGGTCTTTATTTGATGGATTTGAACTGGAGCGCCGCTCATTTATTCACAGCGGCCCTGCAATTGTGTGTGCGTCAAGTCCTCTGGCGCCATCCTCTTCTTCCTCCTCTGCTGCTGCTGCAGCGACTGCGACGACTACGGCGACTGCGGTCATTGCAAGCGGGTCGCCAACTTCGGCGCCAACAATGGGTGGGTTCTCTGCTCGACTGGCGGGGAGCTCTTCTTTTCTATCAAATGGCACTGCAGCATCGTCGACCGGGGCCGCCACCACGGCGCCAGCGTACGGGTACGGAGCCACTAACGGCGGTGGAGGAGCTTTACCGTTCCACACAATGAGCAGCGCCGATGCTGGTCTTGCGCTGCATGCTCGCCTTCACACATTTACGCCTAATGAACGTGTCTTCACCGCATCTTCGGTGGGTGCGCTGGCGCGGGTGGAGCTGGCGAAGTCTACGCGGCAACAGCGAGGGGGTTGGAGAGGAGCCTCTGCGGGCACGAGGAGGCAGCAGCAGCAAACATCATCTGCACAGCTTGGATCAGAGGACAGATGGCAGCTAGGCAAGCGCCGCAGAGGGACTGTTGAGGAGGAGGATGATCAGGGAGGAGTGACTACCGCCCGAAGGGGTCGTAGAGTCCAGTCATAATAAAAGGAGGGAGAAGGGGGTCATCAAAGAGAGGTGGCTGTGGCAGGTTTCTCTTCTCTCCCCCTTCCTGTACGCCTGGTTCGATTAAAATAATATTGAGGCGTGCCATGCTGGGGGATGCAGTGACGACACGTCATAAAGCATGACTCGTCTGCTTTTTTTTTTCTTTTGTCGTTGTTGGTGTTGGTTGATACTCAGTCTCTTTATATTGGTGTTTTTTATTATTATTTATTTTATTATTGTAAAGCGGAAGAAAGAAGGGAAATATAAGAAGGACAAATGCATTTTTTCTTTCTCTTTTTCCTACACAGTTGAACACTTCTCTATTCTCGTCTTACATTTATATATATTTATTATTATTATGCTTTCCTTTCTTTTTCAATATTGCAGATACATTAAAGTCTGCGTCGTTCTTTATTATTATTATTATTATTTTTTTTTTATTAACGACAGAACAAGAGCACGTGCGCCTGTTACAGTTGAATATCTATTGATTTAGTATATATTATATAAAAAATAGCAAGAGGGAATTGCTCTGGAGGGAATTCCTTTTTTTTTTTTTTCATAAGCATTTATTTTTTCGGGTAAACAAAATTAAGTTTTGATAAAATCAAGAGTGACCAATATATATAGCTACAGCAGCAATAGCATTATTTACAATACACGCACAGATACACAAACACCATAGCACACTCAAGCAACTGCAATGACCTCCCAGCTCGCTGCGCAGCTTCAGAAGCTGCAGCAGCGCTCCACAGACGATGGACGCCTCAGCGATTCTTTTCTCTTTAGCAAGGGCGATGCGCGCAGCTTCTCTCGTGAGCAGGTGCTAGAGCTGGCCATTACTGGCCTTCATACACTTGTGTCCATCGACAATCGTCTTCACCCTTTCATTGATGACCTCTTTAACCGCCAGCGGGTGCGTCAAGAGCGCAAGCTGCTCACTGGCGAAGAGAGCAAAGCACTTGATCGTCGCTTGGAGCATTTCCTAACGTTGCTGAGTCCCCACCTTTTCCTCACTGCTGCACAGCAGGTCTTTGAGTATCTGGTGCGTGTGCATGAGGTGCACGTGTACAATGCTCAGGCAGTTCTACGTGCCTTCTTGCCCTTTCATGATCACAATCTTTTCGCTCGTGCATTGCTGCTGCTGGACCTTCGTGATACCGGATTTGATTTCCTGACGACCAACCAGGAGCGCGGTGCCCCGCTGCTTCGCGATCAGCTTATTCTCGTCTGTGGGGAGAGCCGCAAGGCACTGCGTCTTGTGTGTCTCACAATGGCTATGCCAGTCCGCCTTGGAGTACGCAACAACGCAGCCAACGCGGTTTTTGCAAGCGTTGCGTGTGCGCTGGCCAGCCACCGTGATGCCGAGTCCCTATGGCGCACTTTGTTTCCGTTCGTAGTGGAGTTTATCAGCGGGGCGGCGTCTGGCTCGGAAGCGGGTGCGGCCGCCACGACGGAGTGGATGCCAACGGAGGAGGAGCAGCTCTTTGAAGGAGCTGCCAGCCGCGGCGCTGGTGGGGCGTCTGCTGACCGGGAGTCAATTTGCACTGCTCTCGTTGTGCTCGCGGCGTGGAGTGTGGAGTCTAACTTCTCACTTCAGATGCTTTCCACCGCGATGAAGCCGATTTTGACTCTGCTGCGCCAGGCCACTTCCTCCACCTCAGCTGTCCCTCTCACCGACCTTCTCGCGTTGGTTGAGGTGCTGTTCCAGACCCAGTCCGCCACCGTGACGCAGGTGCCCTTCGCTCCACATCTCTCCGCGCTTGTGGCTCTCCCATGGGCACAGTGGGGGCCCTTGCTGTCTCAGGTCGCAGTGGAAGCCGCGCAGGAGGAGGGTGTCCTCGCCTATGAGGCGCTGGTCTCTGTCCTCGTTCGTTTTTGCCTTGACCGACTTTCTATGGCGCGCAGCATCTTCTCCGTGCCTCACGAAGTGCAGCTGTTTTTGCAGGTTGCCGCGGAGGAGCTTCCCCTCTCAAGTGGCGTTGTGCGATCTTACTTGCGTACACTGGTCTCTTGCGAATACGCGCTTGGCGATAACAACAGCGAAACCGCGCAGGGTGGCGAAGGAGATGATGCAGCAGCAGAGGCTGCAAGGGCGGCGCATGCGTTCTTCAACCCGATCATATCGGCTCTTGAGCGTCGCTATCAGAGTGCCTTTGACGCGGCATTCTCGTCCATCCTGATTCAAGACAACGGGGCGAAAGGGGCTACCAGCGGAGACGCTTCTGCTGCTGCTGCTGTCACCGCCTTTCTCTCCCGCTACCTCAGCGGAACTCGCTATCAGGTGCTGGAAGTTCGCACGCACGGTTGCAGCGAGCCTCAGCGTCTCCCTTTGTTTGCTTGTTTGCTGCACCCACTACCAGAGGTGAAGAAAGTCGCGGCGAGCACCTTGCAGTCTATGTCTCTTGCCCAGCTCACCACCACGTCTTCTTTATCAGCTGCTGGCGCTGCTAGTGTTGGCGGATCCCTACTTGAGCTCCTGGCCCATGTGGCGCAGTACGAGTCGGATGCGGAGACTGCAAAGGCGTTTCAGCGTGCTGCTGCGGCTGTTCTGGCGAAGTTGGCCTCTGCGCTGCTGGATTCCTCTGCGCTTACAGACAAGACAGAGGAAGAGGGAGAGACTCGTGATGCCACCCCCGCTTCCACTACCAACTTCTACACAGTCGCTCTCAAGGCGCTCCTTCACTCTCTCAGTACGATGGCGTCTCTTCACGGCATCCACGTGCGCAACGAGTACTTCATCTTTGTGCTCGCTCCACTCATGAAGCAGATGATGGCGGGTGACAGTTGCAAGAAGAAATCGTCGAGTGGGAGCCCCAAGAAGCAGAAGAAGCAACAGGCGCAGCAGGTCAGTGGCAATGCAGCTCTGGAGGCTCTCCGGTCGACAGTGATGTACCACACGACGCTCCTGTATCTTTCTGTGTCGTGTAAAAGTGCAATCCATGGTGCTGGTGCTGCACCGCTCGAGATGGCCAACGGCACCGCCGCCGCCGACAGCGAGGACAAGCAGCTGTTGAAGGCGATGGAGCAGGCGCTCCTGGAAAGCTTTCCTGATCTCACTACTACTAGCCGAGAGGCTCTCTTCCAACCGAGAGGCACCGTCGCTGGGAAGTCTACCAACAACAAAACTGCATCCAGCGACGATGACGATCTCAGTGATGAGGAGGAGTCTGTTGCCAGGAAGAGGCAGCAAAAAGGCAGTTCCACCGTTACATCTTCGTCATCAACAGACGTCTTAGCACTTCTAAGCAACGCAGCCCTACTCGGCTGCATCCTGCCCGAGGCTCGTGCGTGCCTCCCAGCTGCGCTCCGCAGCGCCACGGCCGCACTCAGCCCGGACACGCCAGCTGCGCACGTGGAGAGAGCTACGCTGGAGAGTGCCGTCGCAACCGCCGCTTGCCTTGCCGCCCTGGGTGGTGTGGAGCCCAGTACCTCTACTACTACTACAGAGCAGAGGCTTCTTCATTTCCTGGTTGGATCTGCCGAGAGGGACGCGCTGGCAACGGCGAAGAAGGCGGTGGGGAACAACCAGCAGCGGCAGCAAGAGGAGGGCGAGGGTAGCGAAGGTGGCTATCTGGGGCGTCTGCAGCAAGTGCAACGTGCTCTTGCGCAATCCGGGACTCGCACTGGGGCTGCCGCGTCCGTGGGCCGCGGTGCGCACAACTCTATCACCGCTGCTGTGTATCTTCCTCGTAATGCCTTTACCGCTGTCATGGCCTCCGTGGTGCAGCGTGCAGTACAGTCACTGCTGTCGCGGATGGAGGAAGAGGCAGGCAAGATGATAGTCTCCACACAGGTACTGACTACATTGCTGAGACTTCTGGGTTATCTTGATGTCCCACTTCCGGCTCTCGCTGAGGGCACTACGGTTCTTCCTCCTGCGCTATTGCTGTTGCTGCAGGAGGCCCGCGCCACAGCTGTTGCGGATGGAGAGGAGACAGAAGAGGAGATGGGGCAAACTGCGGCCTCTCACGTTGCTGTGGACTGGTACCGCCTCGTGTACAAGTCGGTCATGGATTACACGACGCTCTCTGAGGCGCGCAATGGCTGTAGGACGTCTTCTTCTTTGTTTGGCGCTCTCACGCTTATTCTGGTGATGCTGCCTTTATGCACAGCGAACGCAAGCCGCGAGAAGCTTCTGCAGTCCCTTCAGGATACCATCCTGACCGCGTCAAACGCCACTGCTTCCCGCGGTTCAGCATCGTCTTCTGCGCGTCTCGTTATCGAGCTGGCGATGAAGACACACAAGCAGTGCACGATGACTACGCTGAGTGCCCTCGTCGAGTCTCTTGCCCGTGAGGAGTCCCGCTTTCGCCTTCCCAGCTCAGCTGCCGAGCTGCTCAGCGCGATGGTTGCCGAGGAGCAAGCGGAGGGTTGCACAACGATGGTGGTCCCCTACAGACTCGCCACTCGCGCCGTGACGTACTTCTTTGCCGTTCCAGATACTTCTTCTTCCTCGTCCACCTCTGGCCAGGGCAAGAAGAAGACAGGCCAGATGCAAAGGACTCTGCTCTGCCTCCCCGCGTTCCTTCCTTGTCTGGAGCGGCTTCTCAGGAGTGCGGCAGGCCCTATTGCAGCCCCAAAGAAGAAACAGCAGCAGTCAGGGGAGAGCAACGCATTCGTGGTGGATGTCGATGCTGCTGAGTTTCTTGATGCGGTGTGTGCTAGGGCGTGCGTGGCGACCGACCTGAAGCCTGATTCAGTCGCAGCCGATGCCGCAGTCCGTCTTGCGCTTCTTCTGCTTCAGTTTCCTTATCTGCGAGTGAGCAGTGGCGGGGTGCGGCCTATATTCCGTCACGCCCTCACGCTTCTCGCTGTTGCCCTAAGCGCCGGGGCGAGCGTCAGCGCTGGCGGCAGTAGTAGCAGCAACACTTTGATCTTTTCCCGCTCCGCTGCCGCTGCCGCTACCAAAAAGAAGGTGCAAACGGCCGCCTCGGAGGGGACAGGCGCTGCTGCTGCTGCTTCTGCTTCTGCATGCGCGGAGGCGCTTGCCGCTCACGTGACTCCCGCCATACTTTCAGCGGTGTCGCTTATAGGCCCAGATGTGTGCGCCATGTGCGCTCGCACGGTGGGTGGCTTTGATCGTGTGTTTCTCCCTTTACTTTCTTCTCTTCGCCATGATCGTCAATGTCGGTCTGGGAGTGGAAAGACAAGCAAGAAGACGGCGGCGGATGGCAGCAATGAGGATGCCGCAGCTACCGCGAAGCTAGAGGCGGTCGTTGACATACTCGAATCTCTCGCACCTCAGTCTGCGTCAGCGAGCGCTGTTGCTGCTGCTGGTGCTGCGGGCTGGCAGCCACCAGTGTCTTGCTCCGTCACGAATCCTCTTCAGTACAGCCAGGCTGTGGACATCCTGGATGTCTGCCACTCCTTCTCCGCCGCTCTCACGTGGCCTCGTGACAGCACGAGTTTGCTACTGCTGCGCCTCTTCACCACTGTTCTGCGTGTGGCGCCGTGCGTCAACGTGGACGACGACGAGGACGAGGAGTCGCTTGCAGGACTTGTGCTGCAGCTATTAGCGAAGTACCCTGTGGATGGCATGCTTCCCCTTCTCGTTCCATCCACCTCTCAAAATGGCGAGGTGCTCGCGACGATCGAGGGGAGCAATCGGCTCATGGATGCCTACGCACGCGGTGTGTTTGGTCTTGTTACGGAGCTCACAACGCTGTGTGTGACGCAGCGCCGTGCCTTGTGCGAGAAGGACTCCAATGGTGCGTTTCAAGTGCGCAGCGCTCTGCTCCGGCAGGGACTTGTGCTGATGGCATCCCTGCTGCTCGAGGTTAAGGAGGAGGAGAAGCAGCAACAGGACGAGGCAACCGCGAGGGCGATGATGTCTCGTCAGCGCGTGGATACCATTTCCGAGCTGCTTCGTGTGCTTGCACCTCTCTTGGCCACGGACTCTACATCTGCTTCTTCTCCTGCTGCTGCTTCTGCTGTGGCGCCGAGTGCTCGGCAGGGCAACTTTCTCTTGCATATCCCTCTTGTCGCTCTCCTTGTGCGCCTAGAACCCTACGAGAACACGGAGGCTCTTCGTTACCGAAGCGCTGCCGAGGTGTGCATGGAGATTCTAACCAGCTTTGATATCCACACGCAGATCTCGTGTGTGGCGCAGCTGATGCGGTTGGTGATGGACCCTGCGGCTCAGCTGGAGGCGAAGGAGACAGCTGCCGAGAAGAAGAAGAAAGGCAAAAGCGACAGCAAGTGCGCTGAGGGGGACGATGAGGCGGAGCAGATGCACCAGGTAGTCCACCTATTCCGCCGTATGGTAAAGCCGAATCAGATCATCAACCGCCAGGAGTCGTTGCTGAACATGATCACCACGACGGTCAAGTCAGACGACTTCCTTAGGCCCTTTATTGAGCTGCAGCATCACGCCAACTCCCGTAAGGGCACAGGTAGGGGACAGCGCGGCGACACCGAGGGGGAGGAGGAGGACGTCGACGAGAAGAGCCAGCATACTAGCGAGGAGCGTGCGATGAAGGCAGAGGAGGGCACGAGGACCAATGATGAGTGCATGAACTTGCTGGTGTGTGCGTTGGAGCTCTTCTCTCACTACAGTGACCTTAACAGCAACACTGCTAATGATGTTATCCCGTCCTCCACCGACTTTGCCTCCATCTCCCCAGAGGATGCTGGCATCTACGGCGAGGAGAAGGCATACACGATGCTGCTTGAGCTGCTCTCTGGCAACGCGCTTGCGTGCGTGCTGGCTGGCATCAACGAGCCCACCTTTGTGGAGTGCGAGAACCGTCTGCTGCGAGACAGCCATGTCTCCCTACAGCTAAAGGGCCTGGAGGTGCTGTTGGACCGCTTGCACCACTCACTGCCCACCATCGAGAACACACTCAGCGATGAGGAGATGGAGCGCCACCGCAGGGACCTACGAGACCCCAAGAAGAAGCTTACCCTCATGGATCTGGTCCGTGTGAAGGCACGCCCGCTCACCACCAAGCGCTCTTTCTCACTCTTTGAACATCTCATGGCCCTTATCGAGATGGCGATAAAGGCGATCATGCTGCCGTCTACAGCGTCTTTGTCTACTAGTGCTGTTGCCTCGCAGCAGCAGAGGCGCCAGCTGTATCGCATGTTACAGCTTTGTGTTGCGTGTGCGGAGGAGTTGATTCGTATTGTTGGCAGTGGAGGCAGCACTCAGGCAGAGAAGACGCTGCTCAATGTGAATCGCAGCAAGCGCGTGACCGAAGCCGTCCTGGCGAAGCTGTTCGGTAACAAGGCTCGCGTGCAGCAAGTACATCGCTTTCTTACGTCAATCTGCGACTCGCTGGTGCCTCAACTCACGCGCAGTGTGCACACGATGTTTCATCCTGTCTCAAACATCGCAGAGCAGCACAAGGCGACTACCGCGCTTGAGGAAGAGGACGTGCTTCTGGCGCTCACTTTCATGATCACTGCGCTGGGCACTACTGCGCAGGTGATGGGTGCCGCGTTCACCGCGCCGCATTGCACGACGCTGCTCGAAACCGTTGTATCCGCAGCGGTGTTCCAGGTCGTTGAGCTGCCTGGCATTGTCGCTCGCGGCGAGGCGGGCTCGCTGCTGCGTCACACTACTCTTTCCTGCCTTATCCGCTGCTTGCCGAGCTGCTGGCACATGTGCCAGCCATTCTTGTCCCACTTACTGCTGGCCGCCTCCCACCTCATCAACGTGGACGATGGCGAGACACACTACTTGTGCGTGGAGGTGCTCACGGTTATTGAGGCGCTCATGGACCCACAGCTGTTTTTGGAGGCCGGCACCGCCTGTCTGCGTGGCATCCCATACGCCAACGCTGCTATCCTCTCTGGTGCAGACCGCCAGACTGCCGTCGCGGCCGCGACTGCAGGCTCGGTCGACTTTAGCACTGGTGAGATGACGTCTGCTGGTGCAGAGAACGGGGCTCAGCAGAGGAAGAGAGCGAGGCGTGTGCGGCTGCTCAAGTTACAGCCCACGACCCACTCCTTCTCTCTCTTCTTTAGCTGCATCCAGCGCCGCATCAACTCGCTCAAGAAGGAGGACCTCGCGCACATTGGGTCGATGATGATGGAAATGGGTGCCAGTACTCCTCAGACCAACTTCTGGCTAGCTGCGCTGCAGGCCCTCGCGTCTGCGCCGTCTTTGCCACCGAGTGAGGTGGTGATGCCGGTGCTAGAGGCCTTCACTACCTTTTTTCTCAAGTTTAAGCCGAAGCACTGCATTAAGTTCTTGCAAGTGGTCGCTATGTGGGCCTTTGGTGGCGATTCCGTGGAGTTTACCAGGCTGCTGCTGCTCGCGAATAGCGAGAGCGGCGGAGGCGGCCGTGGCGAGGATAGCGATGATGAGGGTGCGGGGGAGAGTTATGGTCGCAATCATGGTCCCATGTCACGTACCGTCGCGCACGGCTGGGTGCTCTATTTTGCCCTCTTCAACCATCTCCTCGACAAGCTTGGCGCTATCCTTGACTTTGGCTTCCACATTGCGCTACCGTACATTGTCACTACGCTAAACACATTCTGCTCTTCCTCCAAGGCACCTCACAAGTCTCTTGGCGCGCTTGTGCCTCTGACGCTGGAGGGTGCTCTGGACAGTGTGCGTCGCATGTCTCTTGCACAGACCCCTGGCCCTGACTATGACTACAGCATTCCGCTTGAGGTGCAGTTTGCGAGTGTGGAGGTGTTCAACAGCCTTATGCCAGCACTTGTGCATCAGCTGACCAACACCGCGTTCCTTAGCGATGAGGTACACGACTACGCATTCCGTGCAGAACACGCAGTGGTACCCGCAATTCGCTCCTTCTTTGCATGCCTGAACTCCAGCAAGCTGCAGAGCAAGACGCAGGCAGAGCTGGTGAAGGGCTTGCGTAACCGAAGCCGTCATGTGCGCAGACTCACACTTGTCTGCCTAGATGGTGTGTACGCCGATGGTGGCCAGGAGCTGGCATCGCGGTTGATGGCAGAGATGTTGTCAGATGTGGTGGAGCTTACGGAGGACCACGATGATGTGGTGGTGGAGACGGCACGCAGGTTCTGCACTGCGCTGTCGCACATGACTGGCCAGGATGTTCTCCATGCCATGAGCTGAGAAGGGGAGGGAACGAAAGTAGGAGGAAAGAAAGCAAGATGATATAGCGCAAGGAGGAGCGCCAAGAGCAACATGAAAGCATTGGGAGGACATTGCCTCTTCTTTTTTTTTTTTTTTGTAAGGAAGGTTGGAAGAGAACGAACTACATCTATCTATCTACATATGTATTCGTGAAGGAAATTATACAATAAGATACAAGCAAAATGAGAACGAGAAGAAAAAATGAAAGTATACATCGTATGCGCCTTGTACTACTTAATAATTACTAAATACATAATTGTCACTTTGAGCGACATATAACGTATAAGTACTACGAACTGTAATTCTATCAACATTGAAAAGAGAATAAAAAACACCTGAGTGAAGAAGTTTTTTTGTCCTCTTTTCTTTTATCTCGCCTTATCTTCGCCAGTACGAAAGGACTGATATGCATTGATTCATCTCTCTCTCTCTTCTCTTTTTTCTGTCTTACCATACATTCCAGATGAACATCCTTCACTGCTTCTTTTTCTCTCTCTTTCACTACAGCAAGCACAACGTTTCATCTTGAAAGCCAAGAAAGCCAGGACAACAAGCTACATTTTCTTTTTTTTTTTTGATACTCAATAGACCTGCACCTACACAAACACACACACATATATATATAGAGAGAGAGTGTGTCATCATTATTGCCTTATTCGTCATTCTTTTTTTTTTTTCTTTTGTAAAGCGCGCGCATCGTGAAGAGATGTGCGCAAAGAGGGGATTTTAACTCAAACCTGCCCTTCTCTATTCTCTGTTGAAAGGACAAGAAGGCATTAGACGCGTACACACACACACACACACACAGAAGGAAAGGAATAAAAAAAAAAAGCGCGCTAGTATAGACAAGCCAGCCAACACTATATTTAAATATTTATAGAATAAAAGTAATAACACCGAGAGAGGTTTAGACAAATAGGACATTGACAGCGACGGCAGTTTTTTTTTCCCCATCCTGTAAGAGGTTTTACAATCAACAATATGAGCTCCTCTTCTTCTGCTTCTTCATTGCGATCGCAAAATCCCCAAACCCTGCAGAACTCAGCATCTCGACCCAAGAATCGACGGAAGGGCGTGATTGATCTTTTGTGCCCACATTGCGGAAAGAAATTTAGCGGAGATGCGTCATTTAGTGGCGTTCAGAGCAACTACAAGCGGCATCTTCTCACCCACACCAACGTACGCCCCTTCACCTGCGCCTACTGTCCAGCGGGCTTTACGACACGACAGAATATGAAGCGTCACCAGCGTGCGGTACACAAGGATCTCGCAAGCCCTTCTCAGCATGTCTCCCAGCCGCTACCATCATCGCCTGCAACAATGGAGAGGGCGGAGGTTCCCGCGGTCGTCGCCAGCACCACGACTAGCACTGCTTCTGTACCTCCTCCTCCTCCTCCTCAGCAGCAGCAACAGCAATTACCTCCACCAGCACGTGATGCTCCTGCGCCTCCGCCCTTTGCTCTCCCTAGTAGTGCACACGGCGAGAAGTGCCGCTATTGTGGCCGCTACTTCGCCTGGAAGTCTACTCGAGCCTTGCACGAGAAACGCTGTCGCTTGAAGAAGCAGAAGTCTATTACAGCTACACGGGAACATCATCAGCAACAGCACAGTCTCAGATCGACGGACGATGTGGATGCACATGGCGATAATGAAGAAGAGAAAAACGCGATTCAAAACTCTGCTGAGGACGCGAGCATTAACGGCGACGACGACGTCGATGGAGCAAGTACAGCTGCGAGTGCCTCTCCTTTGACGCCACCGTCACTGCTGCGCAAGCGCGATCTTGTGTCTCAGCCTCGACCAGCGTCGCTTGCGAGAACACCGCTGTCTTCTTCCCCTGGACTGAAGTCTCGCAGCGTACCAACTGTTGTTGTTTGTGAGGATTGCGAGCTGGAGCTGAGCTCGCGCGCCAAGCTGCGTCGTCACCAGTTCTACTACTGTCCGTTTCGCCAAGACGTCTTTGCTGATCCGCTCGAGGACGCTGTGGAGGAGGTGGAGTGCGATGATGAGCGGCGCTTTGTTGCTCAAATGGCGGTAGAGTCGGGATTGAAATTTTACGAGAACGCCAACGAGAGCGATGGCGATAGCGAGTCGCCCAGAGATGCCGCCAACTGGGATCACGAGGAGGAGGATGACTATTGTTTTTTTGGCGATGCATCTTCCAGTGATCACGGAGATGATGAAGACGACGATGATGAGGAAGAGGAGGGGGACTACGAAACCGAAATGCTGGCGTGGCAGGCTGCACGTGGACAGGCAGACACGCAAGCCGCATCGAGTCAACGAACACTAAAGAAGAGGCGGCGCATACGCAAGAGCAAACGCAGTAGTGCTACATGTAGCAACAGCAGCGACGAAGTCATCGATGGCGAGGAGGAGAGCGAAGAGGATGAAGAAGCGAAGGATGACGAGGACGATGGGCGCTGGATGGAGGAACAACTGCACTTGGACTTTAAGCGGCGCAGGAGCAGCAACAAGCGCAAGCGTCGAATTCTCCTTAAGCGAATTCGTGCACGCGAGCACCTCATGCAACACGACGCACTCACTTCTATGCCTGATGGAGACCAATCTACTTTGCGGCATGTTGCGGCTGTTACCGCTATCACCACTACTGCTACTCGTAGTGTCTCATCACCGCCGCCGCTTGCTCAGGCGAGAGGGGACAACACGGGTTCTGCTGTTGCTCGTATTTCTCATGGTATAGAGAGTACGCTTGTGCTAGAGGCAAGTGCTGCCCTGCATCAGCGGGCTGAGACACTTGCAGTACCACGGCGGGAGCAGCGTGGGATGCAGGAGGCGAATGCGTGCCCGTTCTGTACTGCATCGCGCACGTTTGCTACCCGAAAAGGCTGGATGGCACACGCATTGCGGGTTCACGCTGCGGAGTACAAGGCGTGGCGCGAGAAGCAGTTGTTGACAGTTGCGGCCGCGGAGGGTATGGAGTGAGAGCACACTTTTCACTTGCTGTTTTTGTATGTATATGGCCCTTTCATGCTGTGCCGGGAGAAAAGCAATGCGAATATATTACATGCACAACAATAATAGAGTAAAGCGCTTTTTATGTTGTAAGTCTCTCTTTTTTTTTTCTTTTTTGCTTCTTCTTTTTTTCTCTTGTACAGCAGAAATTGATGCGTCTTCTCAAAAATATACATATCTCCTACATTCTTCTCTCTTTCTCTCTTCCCATTTTTTATAGCCCTCTTTACGGCAAACGCCAGTTTTTTATTGCATTTTTTTTTTGTTGTTCGTCGATCCTTAAGGGGAACAAACTCTTTTTTTTTTGGTATTAGAAGCATCAAGAAAGCAATCTCTCTCTCTCTATTGTATTTATAGAAGCGGATAGGGTGAAGAATAGTAACAATCAAAAAGAGGAAAAAAGCGAAGACTGCTCCAATATCTCCACAATTGTGTGTGGGCTCTGTATTTTGTTTATTTGAATTTTTCCCTTCTTTTTTTTCCCCCTTTAGTTTTTGTTGTTATCTTTGCGTTTTGCATATATATACGAGCAAGGAGGCCATGCTTCAAAGCCTTACCATTGCACCCTCTGCGGAGTCGCGCGTAGAATTACTTGCCTGGCTTAACCACAGCATGCCCACGACTGCTCCCAATGGGAACACGGTGCCACCCATCTCAAAGGTTGAACAGTGCTGCAGCGGTGTACCGTATGTCATGCTCTTGCCCAACATGCTTCCGCAAACGTACGCTCCGTTAGTGTCCTCCACACGTGTGAAGGTGCCAGCCAACCACGAGTTCGAGGCAGTTGCCAACTTCAAGCTCATGCAGGACGCGCTGCATAGAAACGGCGTGGTGAAGCCGGATGTGTTGGTGAATGACCTTCCCAAGGTGATCAAAGGACATTTCCAAGCTAACCTGCAACTCTTACAGTGGTTCAAGGGACTACACGACGCCCTGCTCGAGAGTGGCATTGTTGCCGGTCAGGGACGCGCCATGACGATGAGCATGATGAGCGGCACCTCGCTCTCCGAGTCAGCCATGTGCAGTACCGGCGGCGGCATTGAATCTTCGGACTCAACCCGCAGCGAGAGCCCCGCTCCTCGTATAGCCAATGACGAGGTCAATGCAAATGGTGGAAACACAGCGAAAGCGATGAAGGCGAAGCATAGAGCTTCTGCGCATCTTATTCGCGACGCAGAGAGTAGGGGGGATGCTGCGGCTGCGGCAGCCATGACACTTCTCGAGGGGCGACGCAAGAGTAATGCGAGTAGCCACAATGTTGGTGAGAAGGGGACCCCTGGAGCCTTTGAAAGGGCCGCTGTTGCTGCTACTAAGACGCAAGGCTACACGGCTGCCGCCGCCGTGGTCGAGGGAGATGAAGAGGCTTTGGCGCACACGCACAACTCTCCTTTTCGACCGAAGAGCGGCAGCAAGTCCAAGCGCAACTCTTCCATGCCTAGCTCCTTGAACGGCTCCTTCAAGCGCGGCTCCACTCTGAGCAGGTCGAGCACGTTGGGTAAGCCAGGCACCCCTCGTCTAGCCACCGCAGGCGGTGCAGCTCGAGACAAGCGGACAGGGACACCGTTGTCAAGACTTCGCAGCTCTGGTAGCACATCAAGAACAGGCTCTTTCATTGGGCAACCGCGAGCACCGCGCACACGTTCTGCTGTTACGAGTAGCCGTGCTGGCATCGCTGCCCCACCTTCCTTGCACTTGGGCGACAACGGACGAGGCAAGAGGACGGGTGCCTCTCGTGGCTCTGTCGTGACGGGCATGTCAGGCAGCGGCATCCGGGCGGGAGAGCCGACCACGCCGCTTCGTGGACGGCGTCCTGCTTCTCCACGTCCAAGCCAATCTTCGGGGGGCCACACGACCGCCGGGCGGCGCGCATCACCAGCGCGACGCTCTGCCAACTCTCCTGCTTTCCTCTCTACACCATCTTCTACTGTGGTTGCGCTCGGCGGTACGGGGGTAGTGGCTCCTGCGCTAAATCTATCAGCAACCCCAGCTGTTACTGTCACTCTGTCGTCGTCCTCGACGAAGGACGGGGTCTCTGAAGACCTGCATACCGTTTCCCAGGAACGGCTGTTTTATTATGACAAGCTACGAATGATTGAGAATCTTGTTCTTAGCGTGGCCAAGAAGGAACTTACGGGCAATGATGTCGCTGCAGTGATGCTGGCACGGTCTATCCGCGATGTATTGTACGCCAATCACTGATGGGAGATAGAGAGAGAGAGAGATGAGAGAGAGAGAGAGATGAGAAGAGAGAGAGAGAAAACGTATCTTTACAATTATTATTACGCGGCCAAGTACTGGCAGATGTGGAATGAATATATGCACACATACAACATATTGCGGTACTATTCATATGGTGAGGGGTGGGGTCAGGGAGGTATCCTTTAANTGGTTTGACGCAAGCACTGTACGCTGGTGGTTACAGTTATCATTATTATTATCTTTTTTTTTTCTTTTTTAATTTTTTCTTTTTTTTTTATTAACTTGTATTCTTATGTTATTCGGACATTACACAGCTGGAGAACAACAACAGCAACGGTGACAACAACAGCGGGGACGTTTTTTTTCTTCTCTTTTAGAGGGCTCAAAGGACATTTCACTGTTACCTCTTCTCCTCCCTTTACGTTACGCGCTTGCTACTCTAACGCCTTTCTTTGATTGTGTGTGTGTGTGTGTGTGCTTCCTATAGTACTTCACTCATTCTGTTTCTATTCTAACTTCTCTTACTCTCTTTTTCTCTTTTTTTCTTTTCGCTTATTTAAACAACTCTAATCACCCTGCGAACACATGCTCTCCAGGATATACAGGTGTATTGATATAGGTATTTTTTTTCTTTTCTTCTTTTTTTTTTTTCCTTTCTTTCTGTAGCCTTCATTTCTCCACCTTTTTGGTTCTTCCATCCGCGCGTTTCCAAACGAACGCATACAAAATATTTGAAAGTGGAAAAGAAAGAAGAAGAACGCAATTGACAGAAAGGAAAAAAGGGGGAAAGTAAAAGAAAAAAAAACGAAAATAGGGACGATAAGGAAGTTTGCCAACAACATTACATAGTAGTGGGGGACTGGACAGTCAG
>JASANZ010001898.1:0-22806 GCA_030849805.1 Sergeia podlipaevii | reverse complement strand
TCATTGTCTACATACGGATTGATTGACATTTTCTATTGTTGCACCAAAAAAAAAGAAAAAAAGAGAAATAGTAGTGCCTTCTATACTACCCACTTTTTTTTCTGAAATCACGTTGTTATTTCTAAAAAGTATGTATCTGAATCCTCGTTTTTGTATTTTTAACCTGTGCTCCTCTCAAGAATGTGCGTCTCTCACTCCAAATCAACGTAGCAGGACGCTTCCGTGGTGTCCCTCTTTCCTTCCTTCTCTCTAAAAACGCGTATGTTCCTTCTTCTCTAAAGAGAATAATACAACGCCTAATACTATTCGTTTCAACATGACAAAAAAAAGAAAGATAAGGAAAGAAAAATTGAGTTAGAAAACAATTATCGTAAATCAAGAATGAGGAATAACAAAGACAGGTTTCATCACACGAGAATGCATTCCTCCGCTACTCATAAAAAGGCGAGCAATTGTAACGAAGGTACTAGTGCCCGTAATATCCTCCCCCCCCCTCCTCCTCCCCCTCTTGTGTATGCAGAATGCTGTAAAGAAAGAAAGAAAGAACAAAAGTAAACGCTTTCTTTCCTATTTATTTTTGTTTTGTTGATTTGTGTAAACATGTGAAAGAGAGAAAGAGATAACAAGATCCTTACAAAAAAAAAAAAAAAAAAACTATCTGAACGATGGTACTTAGTCATTGTGATAATCCATCATCTCGGCAGCTATTTTAGAAAAAAATCGCACGTTGCGTTGTATGATTCCTGTTTTTTTTTTCGTCTGATTGTCTTTTCATCTCTCCCTTATCTTCTAGAGGCATCATATTTTTTTTTATTCCGTTTTTAATCTTACCAAAAATAGAAAAGTCACATCCTACAGAAAAAGAGCGATACCAAGGAGAAAACATAGACACACACACATACGTACACCTACATTGTTATTGCTGCCTGAACCACTACAATGGTGCATCTACAGCATACTGCACTAAAAGCGAAAAAAAAAACGTAAAGCAACCCGCCTCAACCCTCCCCTTCAGCCTGTGCAAACTACTCAGTTCAACTCACATCAGGAATGCGCACCAAGACTAGTATCACCAGCAGCAAAAAGTTTGAGTCTTTGTAGTCTCTCTCTCTCTCTCTCTCGTCACTCACGCATTTCTTTCATTCCCGATTGCTTGATTCAATTTAAACTGTCCTGTGAATTCTGCGCTAGCGGTGATATCCCTTGTATTCTATTCATTACACAAGCACGCCCAATACCCCATAATTCTAGCAATCGCAGAAACCCCATCTGTACAGGGGAAATGCTTTCAATGAGGGCCTTGAGTACCATAGGGTCCATCTCTCCTAACTCCATCGATGGTGACACCTTAGCCGCGCTCTGCATGCAGCGTACGACGGCACCAGAAGACGAAATGAGAGAGGGGCTCAGCGGTACAAGCATGGGCAGCATGCGGCTAGCCTGAGTAGCAGTGCTGATGTTCAGGCGCGCGTACATGGTCCTGGGGATAGGCGCGCTACCAAAGATGCGGCGTGCGAACATGTTGCACCTCTGGGCGATGTTTTGTTTTTGTTTTTGTGATGAAAGCAACACTTCTCTTCTATCCGATAGTTTTGTCTTCTTTTTCAAGAAAAATGTAATTCCGCGCTCTTTTTTTGATGAAAATAAATAATAATAATGAAAAATGATAATAAAACAGAGGAAGAAAAAAAAATAGTAAACAAATGGATTACAGAGAGAAGATACAGAAAAACAAGCAAACAAAAAGAAGAGCAACGTGCTTGAAGCAATTTTTATTTTTTTTAAGGCGAAAAAGCAGCGATAATAAAAGTGCCATTTTTTCCCGGCAGAGAAACAACAATCAGAAACAAAAACCAAAACCAGTGAGTGAGAAACAACCAATACATAAAGAGAAGACAATATATTTGCTTTTCTTTCAAGACTACAAGGAAAAAAAGAAAAAGAAAAACACAAGTACAGCGTGTACACAGCTACTACACCGCTACGCCGACGTCCCCTCAAGAATGCCTCGCAGCTCGGACACATCAACCTTTTCCCCCAAGCTGTTCTTGATGTCTTCTTGTAAAAACTTGAGGAGCCCCTGCATCTCTTTCGCAATCAACAGATGCAGATCCTCCAGCTTCTGATTCACGGTTGCCTCGTCGTCCTTACGTGCAAGCAAGCTCACCACCGACATCCACAAGTTCTCCAAACGCTCTTCTAGCTCAGCGCGCGGATAGCAGGTATCAAGAAGACGCTCCTCCATCGCGTCCAGTGACGCCACCGCGTCTCCAAAACGATCCAGCATCTCTGCAGCAGGAACGCGTGCATCAAGCTCCTCTAGCCTGCGCGTGAGCTCATCTATTGCCATCCCAGACACTAGCTGCTGCCCTGTTGGACTGACGCAAGCCTCGTCCCTCTGCTGCTCTTCCTGTCTGTTCAAGGTCTGCTCAAGCGTAGCGAGCCGCGCTGGCAACTCATCAGACAATTTTGACAGTTTTGCCTCCAACTCGGCAATGACAATAGCTGGGTTTGATGAGTTCGGTTCTTCACTTCCTTCTTTGCTGACTTCTACTCCAGTTGGCGGGCTAGCGAGGTCCTTAACAGTACTCTGTATCTCTGTCAACTCCCTTACAGCCTGCTGCAGGGCGTCACGAGTAGTTGTACACGTGTCTCTGACAAAAGCCACAGCGTTGGTTAGATCGCTCACCTTCACATCCAAATCCACTATTCTGGCCTTATCGTTTCTCAAGTTCTCTTCAAGTTTGGACTTCTCCACTGCCGAAGTTTCAACAGCAGCAGCAACACGACGCGCATCTGCGTCTTGGGCTTCCGCTAGGTGACTGGAGAGCTCTGAAGCTTGCTTCTGACATTCCGCGAGGTGCACTTCGAGCCTTTCAATCCGCGCTCGAGCAGCTTCATCTAATGCCGCTGTTTGTGAAGAAGAAGCTTCCTCAGTACTTGCACGCTTCGCATTTTCGGCAACTTTACGCGATAGGCGCGATACCTCTTCGCGTGTCTGTATCATATCCCGTACCACCTCCTCCGTCACCTGTACGCCTCGCTGGTGTTCCTTAGTAAGCGTCCCGAATCGTTGAGCAAGTTCGCTGTACTCGCGTGATAACGCAATGTGCTCCAGTCTGAAATCCGCTTGCTGCTGTTGTTGTTGCATCTTCACTTCAGTGGAGGCAATGCGGGTCTTTATGGACTCAATTTCCACAAGTGCGTGTGGAAGCTCAAGCAAAAGTTGTTGCTGCTGCTGAGAGCACTCGTTGCGCGTGGGGCTAGTGCCTCGCTCCAGTGCTGCAAGCCGCTCAGCGCCAGTCAACTTCTCAACTGCCTTAACAGCCCCCTCAATCACATGATCATTGCTTTCCACTCTCGAGGCTACCTGCTCCACACGTCGCGACAGGTTTGCAAGCATTTGCTTGTGCAACGACACTGCTTCGTCTAGTTGCTGTTGCTGCTGCGGTGCCAAGGACGCGGATGACACAAGGGTACTCCGTGCATCTACGCGTGCCTCCACTTCTGAATGTGTCTGGCTCGCCTGCGAGCGAGCCTGCAGTGAGGCCGCTGCCACCTTGTTCTCCAGCAGCTCCACTGCTTTCGATACATTATGCACCACCTCACAAAGGCGCGTCAGTTGCTGATCAAACTTGTCCCGCATCCGACTCGCCTCGACGGTCGCCATGCTAATTCGCTGCAACTCTTCATGGACTGCGTCTCTGTTGTGTTGTTGGGTCGCACTCAGTTCTTCCTGTTTGATCCCCAATGCAGTGACTTGTTCAGCTATCTTGTTCGCCACATCTGGAACGCTCTTCAAGTCAAGCGCAAGCTTCTTATCCGCCTCACGAAGTGTCGTCAGCTCACATTCAGTGAGTTTCTGAGTTGAGCGTAAATCGTCCTGCAATTCCGTAAAGGCCGTTTTCAAGTCGTTCATACCACGTTCAGTCTGCCCCGAGATAGCTAAAGCCTTTTCGGATGCTGCATTCACGGAAAACCTGAGGTTGCCCACTTCTCTTTCTATGATTTCCAGCGCGGTATTAAATTGAGAATAAGCGCTGGTATATTTTCTATTGACATCAGCTAACGCATCGCTGAAATTTAAAAGTTGGTTGTCTATATTAGCACGATACGCTTCGAATGCACGCTGCTGTCTTTCAACTGCGTCGCTGCTAAGAGTTGGTGTTTCCTTCTTTTGAGATAAATGCTCCTCGCAAAACTTCTGAAGCTTCTCTATCGAGCGTATGGTTGAGGAAAACCTCTCATCGCCAGTGGAGGATAACCGTTCTATCAGCCCAGAAAGTTCCTTCTGTTTCTGCGATGCCACCCTCTCCTTTTCAGAAAGATTCTCCCCTTGCTCCTTCAGTTCATCGCATGCTCTCTTGAGAGCAAAAATGTCTTTATTTGTGCTAGTAGCTAAGCATTGAGCAAACTGTGTTGCATCATTGCACGCTGTGCGAATGTCTGCAGTTGCGCTGTTAATCGACTGCTGAAGTGATTTTTGAAAATCCGCGTTGCCTTTCTCCACTTCGTACATGCGTTTGGATATTGCATCCTCGTGAAGTAATGTTTTCTCAGATGCCATCGCGGTTACTCGCTGCTCAATATCGCGCTGAATCGTTTCACTAAGAGATGGTCGCTCAAGTGAAATTTTCTCCTCAACTTCGGAGATGCGTTCATTCATTTTGTCGATTTTTTTACGCAAACGCGAAACTAACTGCGGCAGCTCATTATCTGATTTCTTGGGTTCGCCCTGTAGTAACAGCTGATTGCGCGCCACGTCAATTTCCAAGTCAGTTTGCTTTTGCATCACCCGTTTTACCAGCTCATTTGTTTCTTTTTGATCATTTTTAATGGCATTTAGGAGCCTTCTCGATGCCTCACTTTCGTCATTCAACTGCTGAAATAAAGCACGAACGACGCGAGGAATGTTAAACCACTCTTCCTCATCGTCTATTATTCTAGAACGTTCGCCATACCCCATCTCTTACAGCCCCTAAATATATGGAGACAAAAGAAAAACTATTTTTTTTTACGTCTATGTAACGTAGTCTTTCAAAAAGACAAAAAAGAGAGAGAAAAAAAAAATAGAAAAGATCCATGATTATGCACTCTTAACAAAGCAACATTATCTGCCCCAGGCAACAAAACAAAAATTGTAAATTGTAAATGCACTTTATTGTGTAAGAAAATGGAATGCTAATTTGTTGTAAAATATTCAACAGTGACGGTAACTGTCTGTTCCTGCACTCTAAATACTAAAAAAGAGTAAAGAATGCCCCACACATCAAAAAAAAAAGAACAAAAACACCAAACGATATTGCATATGCTCAGTCCAAGTGACTTTCAACACGATATGCAAGCCCGTCTATCACAGTGACAACAACAACACCAACCAAACATGTAACAGAAAAAAAGGGAAACGTACAAAGGAATTAACGTCCCTTTATGCGGCCATGTTTCAAGTACAATTCACAATGTATACCCACTTTCTGTGATCATCTTAATGTTGTACTGTCGGAAATACCGCATGTAATTCCAAAACTCGTATGGATTTATCGCGTAATAAACTTGATGATCACGAACCTCGGCATAATGAATATTTCGTATTGCAGGGCGAACTCTTGCCATATCCATCATGAACTTAAACTTGTAATACCAGTCCTGCTTTCGAAGAAGCCCTGGAACGTACACAAGGGTGTGTACACCATTGAAGTTCTTAATTTTGTCTTGGGCACGGTCAAGAGGGCGAAATGGTGACCCACCGCGGCCCAGAATTGCTGTGACACTAATCACAAGATCTTTATTCTCCAGCACCGTACGGAGTGCAAGAAAAGCGCCGTGGCCTTTCCCAAAGAGATGAACTCGGTTGTTTTCAACATTAAAGTTTTCCGTCACCCAGTCACAAAACCGCGCCACAACACCCTCAACTGGCACCTGTAAGTTGTGGCGCAGGTTAACAATGGGTGCAATTACCACCCACTGTTGCTCTTGCATTAACTGTCGGTGGACAGGACGCTCAAAGAAGTTGGCGCACACATCTTCAAAATCCCGAGGGATACCGCGATGATCTGAAAGAACAATTAGATATGGATATTCCTTTTCAGCTGACCAATCCTCAGGAGCTATCATACTATAGGCCATCGGAGCGGGATCTTCATCAATATCAAAGGCATCCCCGTCTGCACAATCCGCGGTCCCTTCAATAATTTTTAGATTTGTTGCCATTGGATATAACACTCGAAGTTCATACTCAGAGGGTAGACGAACATCCTTCGGCAATCTACGAAATGATGTTTCATTGGGACGGTATTCAACTTCAGGCTGCGGAACACGTACAACAGCGCGCCTAGCACGTTGCTCCGTGCTAGCGCGTACTTTATCTTTCATACGAGATCCAATAAATGGTCCTTCTTGAGAGTACATGTACTGTAATTTATGAAGTTCAACATTAAGTGATTCTTCTCCAACAAGGTGACTAACATCGTCTCGTTTAATACCGCCTAGCAGTTCGTCATCCATTTCTTCCGTTTTACTCACATTCAGTGTTTCGTTGAGAATCACAGCCTCGTCAATGTCATTCTTTGGCCCAACCGCTCCAGCTTGGACTGCTGTACTACAACTTCGTAATTGCCTTTGCGCAACCGCGAAGAGAATGGTACTAGATTTTGAGGATATTAGTTTTCGCAACATGGGAAGCTGCTAGCATATGAGATATTTATTTTTAACGATATTTGCTTTTTCCGAACTGATCAAGGAAAAGAAGCTGTACAAAAGAAAGATGTTCCTATGAAGAAAATATATCTAAAATTAAAAAAAGTGATAGACACAAAATGGGGAAAAATGTAAAAAAAAAATTGTTTATTGTGTATATTCAAAATATCGCTTTTTATTAGCAAAGGAACATTTTTTTTTTTTGTAAAAAAGCATAGAATTTTACAAATTTCTTGTTCGTAACACCTCGCAAAAAAAAAAAAAAGAGCACCATCTTTTGAATTCGCTTGCGTAAGTCATTTCAGGGTGAAAAATACAGCCAAAAATGTACAAACAAAAAACTATGTTTAAAGATAACACTACCAACGCACATAATAAAACGATATCATAAAAGCCACAATTTTATTTGCTCCACTGAAGGGAATATAAATCGTTACGCACACCCTTAATAATTGGGATACTGTCTCGAACGTGTAAAATGTTAGCAAAATCAATCTCTGCGTCTACTGTGCCTTCTGTTTCATCTACTTGGGCAATCACCTTTCCAACTGGATCAACAACCATGGAATGACCCCAGGAGACATATTCAGCGGTAGTATCTCGTGCTGGTGAGCACATGAGCACGTATTGTTGATTGTCGACAGCACGGGCCCTCGCTGATAACTCCCAGTGGAGTGGACCCGTAACCATGTTAAAGGCGCCAGGGTACACCAAGAATGAGGTTCCTTCACTGGCATACTTCCACGCGAGCATTGGATAGCGGACATCAAAGCAAATTCCAACGCCAAACTTTATGTTGTCGTCAAGAGAAATCGGGGTTGCTGCTTTTCCTGCAGTGAGCACTTCGCCCTCATCAAACTTCACTTTTTCTGTATTTAAGCGAAAAAGGTGAACTTTTCTATGGGTGTGTACCAGCACGCCATCTGGTGAAAAAGTCATCGAAGTATTGTAAATTCTTCCATCACTTCCCTTTTCTGGGATGCTTCCTGCAATTACCCAGATTTTGTTTTCTCTTGCACAGTGCGATATGGCATCGTAGGTGTGGTTTCCAGCCTGCAAAGCCTCCGAATATTCGTCAAAGTACTTTGTGCCGTATGGACAGTTAAAGCACTCTGGGAGCACTGCAAGCTTGGAGCCGCGCTTCGCCGCGTCAGAAATCATTGATACCGCTTTGGCAATGTTTGCGGCTTTATTTTTTCCAACAGCCATTTGGCACAGTGTAACCTTGAGCTTTTGCATTTTTATCTGCTCTTATTCTGTGTGTGAGTATCTTTTGTGGTAAAGGGTAAAGGAGAGACGAATAGCAAGTAGGGTATGAAGGCAGTGGTGCAATTTGAAAGTGGGGCGGGGGCGGGGGCGGGCTCCGCACCAGGGCAGCGGCGCTTGGCCGGCGGCGGATGTGGCGCGGGCTCCAGCGGGGGGGGGGCGTGGCGCACCGGCGGAGAACATGCGCCCCCGCCACGGCCCCGCCGCCGGGAAAGAGACATGAAAAAAAAAGGGAGGAATAGACAAGAAAAATAATGCAAGAAGAAAATGCGTTGTCAATTGAAAGGTAGAAAGCAAAAAGCCAAGCATTAGGATGCTGAAAATCAAGAGATAAAATAGTACGTTGCAATTGTTTGTTGGCGAAAACATAAGCATAAATAAATGGAAATGAAGAAAGTAACGTACCTCATGGGGCGTTGTGCGTGCGCAACGCAGTGGGTATCCACTAATATATGAGATGTCATACTATCTCTTGTTTGAGAACAGAAAAAAAAAAAATGGCACGCACTACTTTCTGTTCTTGATTTTATAAACAATCCAAAGGCCACTGTGCTGTAGCTTTTCAACCTGCTCGATCTCCATATCGGCGCGGCCGATCTTCTTGTCGGGGAGTTCAGGGGAAGGGGTAAAGAGCCTCAGATCAGCGACATTTCCGCTGATGACGGGGACTTGAATAACGCTAAGTTCATCGAGGCAGTGCTGGTGAAGGAATGTGCCGTTGATGGTGCCGCCCCCGTGCAGGGTGACCTCCTTCTCACCGAGCAGCTTCCCAATCTTCTCCACCGCGAGTGTGCAATCAAGCTCATTCTTCCCTGCGAAAATGTATGGAATGTTAGTGTGCTGTAAGTGGGCGAGATACTCATCGGTTACAAGGTCCTCAACCAAAACAGCAATGACACGATCGCCGTTGTAATATGGAAAGTCTTTGGAGTCTAATGTGGGGTGCATCCAGCATGTGCGACCGTGTGGGTCAATAACAGTGAGGAAACGCTTATCCTCGCCGAGTTTGTAGCCAGTAGTCAAATCTGCGAGAAAGTCAGTTCTCGGTATCGGCGCGGCTTCCTTGATTGTCCCGGCTGGAAACTCAGTGGGAACGATGCTCACAAGGCACTTACGACCCAAAAAGCACACTCGTGTCCGTGGAAGGAAGTGCTTGATGTCCAAACGGTAGTATTCATCCAGAAAGTACTGGAAGTTGTCAGCCCGGTAGAGCTCTCCTGCGATCGTGCCATCCACACTGTTGAGCATGTGGCAAACTACTCGCACAGTGCGCTCCATCTTTGTCGCCATGCCGCGTTGATATGAAAGAGTGTAGGAGGGAGAGAGAGAATACTGTGTAGATGCAGAAAATCAGGGGAGATAAAAAATATATATATTGATAATAATAATTATTATAAACAGTTGAGATTTTTAGTTCTTCTCAGTTTTCCTCTTTTCTTCTCTTAAAACGGGAGAAAAAGAGAGGGGGAGAGAGCTGCAACTGTAGACGCAAAAGTGAAGTTATACATGTTCATAGAAAAACAAAAATAAGATGTCTACCGCTAGTGGGAACATCATTTAAGGCTTTTATCTCA
The DNA here is from genome assembly GCA_030849805.1 of Sergeia podlipaevii. Classification (NCBI taxonomy): domain Eukaryota; phylum Euglenozoa; class Kinetoplastea; order Trypanosomatida; family Trypanosomatidae; genus Sergeia; species Sergeia podlipaevii. Next base: position 13,270 of record JASANZ010001898.1, on the reverse strand, counting down.
AAACATTTGTTTTCTTCAATGAAGTTAAAAAGAATTCGATAGTAAAAATAATTGATTAAAAATTGGGCGGATGCGCGGTACAGCGAATCGCACACATATGCATATCAACGAAACGTGTGTGTGTATGTGTGTGCGTAGAAAGCAAAAATTATATATAAGTGATGAGCAGCAAAAAAAAAAAAGAAAGCGTACTTGATATATGATGTATTGAAGCGAATTTCTTTAAAAAAAAAAACAGGAGAATTGGCGTCGTAAGGCTCAAACCATCCGACACTCCTTTTATATGAAAGCGGAGAGCTTTAGAAAGAGAACCGCACACATCATTGTAGCGAAGCTCACACACATACAAAAAAAAAAAAATCGAGTCTCTAAAACCAATGACTTTAGGCACACAAAAATATATATGATAATAATAATAATAATAATAATAATAATAATAAGTTCCTGCCACTTGGTTCTAAAGGGGTTCCCTCTTCTTTTTCGTGGGTGTTTTTTTCAGTTATATGGGGAGTCGCTAGCGCTGTTCCTTGCTGCGCAGAGCGACACCAACGAAAGTATTGGGAAGCACACACACGCACACCCGTACACACGCAGAAAGAGAGTTGCTCCGCGCTTATCGTCATAATCGGGCACGCATCTCCAGAGCCGCATACCAAAAATAAATAAATAAATAATAAATAAATAAATATTTCTGAAAAGAGACAAAAGTTCATCATTTACATTCCTTATCTCGATTGCTCCTGTAGCGTCGCCATATCAATCACGAAGCGATACTTCACGTCACTCTTGGCCATGCGCTCGTACGCGGTGTTGATGTAGTTCATCGAGATCAACTCAATGTCGGACACCACGTTGTGCTTGCCGCAGAAGTCGAGCATTTCCTGAGTTTCTGCAATACCACCAATAAGTGTACCAGCGACACTTCTGCGCTTCATGATCAAAGGGAAAGTTGCAAGGGAGGGATGCGGCTTCTCCGGAAGTCCAATGAGCGCATGAGTACCGTTGAGGCGCAAGGTGTTTACGTACGGGTTGAGGTCATGTGCATTGCCCACGGTGTCGATAATAAGATCAAGAGAATTACACGCCTTCTTCATCTGCTCTGCATCTTTCGAAACAATGGTGTGATGCGCACCGAGAGCCAATGCAGCCGCAACTTTGTTCTCAGATGTTGTGAAAGCAGTCACCTCCGCACCCATTGCATTTGCCAACTTCACCGCCATATGGCCGAGCCCACCAATGCCCACCACACCCACCCTGGAGTTCTTGTTGATGCCCCAGTGGCGAAGCGGAGAGTATGTGGTGATGCCAGCGCAGAGCAGTGGCGCGGCGGCATGAAGAGGAAGATTGTTCGGAATGCTCAAAACAAAGTTCTCCTTCACAACGATGTGGTCAGAGTACCCACCCATGCTGATGGTGCCATCTGGCAGATTGCCGTTGTACGTGCCCACCATGCCGTTACAGTACTGCTCCAATCCGCTGTGGCACTCGCCGCATGACTGACAGGAGTCTACCATGCAGCCCACGCCGACGGTGTCGCCCACTTTATACCTTGTGACATTAGAGCCCACCGCAGTGACGTGACCCACAATTTCGTGTCCAGGAATCATGGGAAATCTGGTACTGCCGTGGTCATCGTGGACGGTATGCAGGTCGCTGTGGCACACACCACAGAAGGCAATCTTGATGCTGACGTCTGTAGGGCCGGGTGCGCGCCGGGTAAAGTGCATGCACTTCAGTAGCGCCTTGGCCGAGGCCGCGCCGAAACCGTATGCCTTCACTGACATCGCAGTAACAATGATAGTAAAGAAAGGAGACGATAGAGAGACAGTAGATGGAGAGATTGTATATCAAAGGAAAAGAAAGAAGAAAAAAATGCACGACACACGACAGAAATCACTTGGTATGAAAGGGACAGAGATGCATATATGTGCTGCTTTATTTTTAAAAAACAAAAATGAAAAGGGGGGAGGGAGGGGAGGAGGGAGAGGAAAGTGGGAAAATAAAGAGGCGGAGAATTGATCGATTTCACAAGTGCGCAACAGTATATATGCTTTTACTCTGATGGAGCACGCGAGAAAGAAGAGAAAAGTGTACGTTAAACATCTTGAACCGTCATTCGTGTATGATAGCCACAAGCAAGAATTAAAAAAAAAAATGAAAGGAAGAAATAGATGAGACAAAAGAAAAGGGAAAAACAGAAATAAATGTTTTGCTTTTCAACGCTTGAACGTATACTATCGTGTGGAATGTGTCACGAAGCGTTTTCGTTGTTGCTTTAAAGAATAAGAAAAAAGAAAACACAGAAGTGAGGATATGAACGCGCTCTTCTATTGACACAAGGGAAATCGTGCTACCATGTGACAGTGAGACATATATGTGCATCCTAGCACACCGGCCCAGTAAAAAGAGAAAAAGTCAATGAAAGCAATAAAAAGAAAAGCAGTGTACCATGAACACACACGTATACACCCCAGTCAGAAAAAAAAAAAAAACACGATGCGCAAAAAAATAGTAACGTATGCCAGAAAAAGGCACCCCTATCTTGAGCGAATCCTGAAGAGGTATTTTTTTTTTTTTTTTTTTTTAAAGTCGATGATAGGGCAACACTCACGTTCTTATAGAAGTAAAACATGAACAATGTGCATGCAGGAAAAAAATAAGAGAAGAAAAGGGGGAAAGGGAAGAACAAATAAATAAACAAATAAATTCCTTAAGAGTTCGCTACATTTCACAGTTAACGTGATGGTAAATGATCCCTCCCCCCTCCTCTCATTTACTGCTCTTCATTTTTCTCGCTATTGGTCTCTTTCAGGGTGGCCATATCAAAATCACGAAACGATACTTCACGTCACTCTTGACTATGCGCTCGTAAGCGGTGTTGATGTAGTTCATCGAGATCAACTCAATGTCGGACATCACGTTGTGCTTGCCGCAGAAGTCGAGCACTTCCTGAGTTTCTGCAAGTCCTCCAATGAAAGTACCTGCAATGTTCCTGCAGCTCATGATGAGCGTGACGCGGTTGATCTTGTCGCGCGGATCCTCTGAAAGGCCAAACAGCACATGTGTTCTGCCAATGTCAAGGCTGTCAATGTAGAGATTGAGATTGTGAGAGGCGCCGGCGGTATCGATAATGACGTTCCGTGAGCGACGTACTTTACTCATAGCAGTTTAATCCAGTGAGTTGGCGATGTTGTCAGCGCAGAGTTTCTTCGCGTCCTCTCCGCTCCTGTCGTTCATCACGAACGCAGTCACCTCCGCCTCCATAGCTTTTGTCAGCTTCACAGCCATGTGACCCAGTCCGCCGATGCCGACGACGCCCACCTTGAAGCCCCTCGTCGCGCCAAAACGCTTGAGCTGGGAGTACGTGGTAACACCCGCACACAGCTGCGGAGCAGCGCTGGCAAGCGGGAGATTGGGTGAAATAATCAGTACAAAGTGCTCATTCACAATGATATGATCCGAGTGCCCACCTCTTGTAATGCCGCCGTCTCGGGTAGCTTGGCATTGTAGGCGGCGACTATGTATTTGGGACAGAACTGCACTTTGCCCCTGGCTGCAGGGAAAAAAAAAAAACACTGGTCACAATACCCTCAAAAAGGCACCCAACGCCAACGACATCGCCCCACTTTATACTTTCTTCACGTTGGGGGTCAACGGCGGTGACGTGACCAACGATCTCATGCCCTGGAATCATCGGAAAGTAGCACCTACCGAAGGTGCCGGCAACTGCGTGCACGCCGCTGTGACATACACCACGGAAGGCAATTTTGATGCTCACGTCCATCGGTCCAGGATCTATGCGAGTAAAGCGTGTGAACTTGACGGCAGCCTTGGCAAAGGTGGCTGCATATCCAAATAGCATTGTTGAGCATAACTGTTTAGGATAAGACAGGTGTGTGTGTGTCGTGTATGAATTTGTGTATGGAGGTGACCGTGTGAAAGCCTTGCAGCGATCTCACGATATAAGTAGATAAAGGGAAAGAATGTCTCAACCAAAGCAATAACAAACAAGCAAAAAAAAAAGAAGAAGACGTGAAAGCAAAGTAGGAGCATACACTCACTATCCAATATGCATGCAGTGTTGCATTCCTCATTTCAAAACACAAATCTTATATAAAAAAGAAATCGGTCGATATATGTATATGTAATGGAATTAGACAGCATTCCTTCTCATGTTACCCATTTGTGGTTGCATATTTATATATATTTATATATTTTTGTCCGTGTGCTTGTATGTGATCTCTCCGTGCATTACAATATAATAACAATAGCAATAACAGTAACAATAAAGAGGTGAGATCCATACTATGTGGATTTGTAGTGCTCCGACGAGTCACTAGCTGCAGATGTACCTTCCGCACGTACTCCTTCCCCGCCTTCCCTACTACCCTCCATTGATGAAGCGTCCACTGGCATATCAGGCAGCACACCTCTGTCCTTAAGCAAACGCTCTACAAAAGCAGCTGGGTTTGGTGCGTCGTAGTACGGATATGCGCGCAGACAGTATTTGGACACATCCACTGGAACATCCGTCCCGATACTGGGTGGGGGTGGCACTATGCTGTCGAACGCCACCGCGTTGGCGTCCTCAAAGTTCATCATCCATCCAGGCACGTCAGCATGATCAATCTCTACCGGCCTCGTTGTGGATTCGCCATGGAACGTGATGTAGCCATACGCTGTGCCTTTGTTTCCATCCCTGTCAAAGTCAATCGCAGAGAGCGTTACCGTCTTCTCATACGTGCCCTCTTGCCACTCTTTGCGGTAGAAGCGCTGGCCTCGGCCATGGTACTTTGCCTGCGCGGCAAGTTGAAAGATATTAAATCCCGTGGAGGTGTTGTAACGGCGAGTGGCTACCGCGGCCTTGAGAGCTTCCAGCGGGTCTACCTGCGAGGCACGGTCGATGTGGTCCGCCTCTACCAGCTGTGCACCATCAAGAATAAGCTTCTCCTTGTTGTTGAGAACCACACCAGGGACGTACTCCTTGGAGGCGGTCCACGGCATACGACGGCGGTGAGCCTCAGGGGATTTCTTAGAGCCCTTACTACCCAGAGTCATGGAGCTACCAGCGTTAAGGGCGTCGCGAGCCAGGATCAGTCGAGAAGCACGCCACATAATTACACAAAGCTACCCGGTAATAATGACAACCCCCTTTTTTTCGTTTTGTTTTGTCTTTCCTCCCTTCTTGTTCTTTAGAACTACTGCTGAGGGGTGTATCTTTGATGAAGACGATGCTGTCTCCACACACACACACACACACACGCACGCGAGAAAAAAAAAGAATTATGAATGCTAAACGTCAGGGCTGTGATAGAAAGTGCAAGTCCCCCCTTGAAAAAAAAAAGAGAGGGCTCTTTTTTTTGTTTGTTTGTTTGCTATTTTATTCTCTAATGTATACTAACGTCTAGATTGCAGATGTGTGCGATTGTTTGCTGCGATCAACTGCTGTTGCGCGCTGTTTGCGGCTACAATTAGTTCTCGACTCGTATTCATATAAAGATAAAAGAAGAAGAAGAAAAAAAGATCAACAGCAAAAACAAAAAAAAATGATAATAATAACAATAATAAATGAAAGCTCTGAATACAATATAAAATGCAATATGAACTCTTCTTTTTGTCTTCCAGATATATCGTTCCCTGCAAAAGCTGAGCAAAAACATGCAATCTTCATGAACTTTTCTGGAACTGAGTAGAAGATATAATTCAACATTCTTCTTTTTTTCAAACCCACTTTGAGAGCGGTCAGCAATGAGCACCGTCGCTGAAGCAGCGTTTCAGCACAAAACAAGCAAAACAAATAGTAACACTTCTCCTACCCATTTTTTTTTTAAAAAAAATGTCTTCAATTCACCTCATATACATCCCTCTCTCTCTCTTTTTCTTTCCTTCTCGCTTTCATTCTTTCGCTTTGCGCGCCAGCAGAACTCTTAAATACGCATCAATGCGCGCCCGTATGTGGCGTGTGGTCGATAAATATATATATATATATATGTGTATGTGTGTTTGTGCACGCTATCAAGCAATCAACAAGCTAGCTAAATCGTTGACATTGTCGTTGATACTGTGATGTATTGCATTTCTTGTCACAGCAATGATGGTCAATAAGCACCACCACCCACATACACACGTAAAATAGTGTTGACCAACGATTTAAGAGAGGAAAAAAATTAGTATTTTATTTTGGATCAAAAAGATATTTTTTTTTTTTTAAAGAATGATCTTAGAGTGATTCATCAAACAGATCTTCTCGTGCCAAAACAATATACACTAACGTGCATTCTTACAGCGCATCACACGCACGAAAGCGTTACAGCAATGAATGTATTCATCCATTCCTCTCATTCCCTCCTTTTTCCCCTCTCTGGCATATATATATAGTAATGCTGTTTATCGCCCCCATAGCAGTGAGAGGGGCGACGAGAGAAACAGGGGAGTGCTGGTGAAGACAAGGCAAAAAAAAAAAAAGAATCGGAATGACAGATAATATGAATGAAAAATGTGGAGTTAAACCGGGTTACTATCGTCAAAAATGAAATTTGGAACACCATCGAAAAAAAGAGAGAAAAAAAAAAGAAATGAATAAAAAATGAAAGGACATGTGTGAAATAACAACAACAACAACAAAAATAGAAGAGCCCCACGTACGTAAAGACAAGAAAAAAAAAAACAATAATCATAGAAAAGAAATCAAGAATTCAGTACCTCATCAATATGTCTCCTCACCATTCCCCCCTTTTTTTTTACCGTTCAATGAGATAATGTTAATAGCAATTACGGCGAGTATTAACCGAGAGGAATACCAGTATATATACAACAGCATTCCCTCCATATAATACCGGTAGCCACTACCCAAGCAAAAGTGCATGCCCATACACGCACGCACACCCACACGCACGCACGTGCATGCTCGCTAACACAAATGCTAATTGATATGTTTTTTTTTAAAAAAAAAAACAAAAAAAATACAATAAAAGGCATATTTATAGCAATACTGAAAAGGGAGTTTATATATGCAGCACACGGTGCTTCCTTCTCTCTCTCTCACTTATTTTTCTTATTGCATCTTTCATTTTTGATGAGGTGACGGAGCAACTTTTATGTTTTGTTGACACCGCATCTCTCTCTCCTATGCTTTTTTTTTTCTTTGTCACCCTGCACATTGTGTTTCATCTCAGCGTAGACCTACGGTGTATAGGCAGTCAGAGAGGGAGAGAGAAGGAGAAGACTAACTATAATACCAATAAACCCATGTTCACACACACACACACACACACACACACACAGAGATCCTCCTCTAGAAACAGCACTGCATATGTTCAATTCAATCGACAAACAAAAGCGACAAAAAAAGAAAGTGGCGATGAACCTTTTGCATTATGTATATAGGAGCGCTTTTTTTTTCTTTTTACAAAAAAAAGAAAAGAGAAAAAAAAAGGCACGCCTATATCCCTACCTAGACACACACACACACACACGGACACACAATCATTCATGTATTTACAGCGTATGGTAACGCTACCGGCTTCTTTCTCTCTTCCAACCTCTAATATTGCAGCAGCCAGCCACGCAAAAAAATATATAAAAAGCCTATAAGCAGATACAGAGAAAGCTAAAGTCCCTTGCTCACCCTCCCCCCCCTCTCTCTTTACGCTCAAAGGAACATGAACAGCAAAATGATTCGCTGCACAACAGTAAATGCTATTTTTTTTTTAAGGTGAGAGAGAACGTGAAAGTCAAAGGAAAAAGAGAGAACGGCATTCATACATGAACGCGCACGCATAACATTGTGTGCTCATGTAGAACTATTCCGGACTATATAGTCGCCATGCCTCTCCGTCTCTTTGTCACTCTTTCTCCCTCTCGCTCCTTCACGCCATTTCCCCCAATTGATACTGCATGAAAATGGTTTCTACTGTGTGCATCACATAGTTACCCTACGATAAATAGCAAAAAAATAATACTGATAATAATAGTAGATGATTCATACCTGTCTGGCTCCACATCGTAAACAAAAAAAAAAGTAGCAATGAGGCAGTATATAAAGAAGAAACACAGCGCGGGTCCATAGCTCCTTGACACACCACATGCATGTTTGACATGCACACGCACTACAGCATAGAGAACAACAACAACTACTAAATAAAATAAAAGGAATATAGAAAGCGAGATTCACGCGGAAGGAACAAAGAAGAAGAAGAAAGAAGAGAAAAAGAACAGATGTTTTTTTTTTTGAAAGTGTGTACAACAGAAAGAAAACAAGAAAAAATATGTCGAACAAAGGTAAAAAAAGAAGAAGAAGAAAAAAGAACCACAAAAAAGATAAAATATATATATGAACGTCAGCGATCAATGGTGCTCAAGTGGGGTTCCTGTAGAACCTTGTCTTTTTCTCATCACACTGTCTATCCAGAGCAGAGGAGGTAACAAAATGCCACATAGATAAACAGCAACATCACTGTAGTAGTAATAATAATAATCATCGTCATAAAAAAGAACTTCTTTTTTTAAAAAAATGAGTAAGCGTGGGGTGTATTCAAAAAAAAAAAGAGAAGAGGAAGGAAGAGATATGCTCTCCACATGCGCATGTGCGTATTATTTACTTTTCCTTTGCCTTTTCTTTTCATCTCTTCCTCCTCCCCGCTACTAGGGCCGCAGTCATAAAAAATGCACACGACGTAATAGATAAATAGATAAAATAAATGGCAAACTTCACAAAGGGAAACATATATATATATATATAGTAATCAACGTTTGTATATCCTTTTTTTTTTGCCAGAGAATAAGCGGCAACTTAGCACGGCTTGGTAACGAATGCAAACAACAACAATAAAGCAAAGAAGGATGTAAAACACAGGAGATAACCAGAAGGAAGCATTTATTTTTTTAATGCCATACAAGCATATAGATAGATATGCTCACCTGTACCAAACTAATTTTTCGTTCGTTTTATAGTTTCTTCTTCTTCTTCTCCTTCTCAACTCATTCCTCCCCAGTGGTTGGAGTTCTAGGAATTTCATTGCAGAAAGGGTGGCGGAGCAGCTCACTTGCTGTGGGTCGCTTATGCCGGTCGAACGTAAGCGCCTTCTCCACAAAGTCGTTGAAGTTGCCAGAAAAATTGGAGTGATCATATGGAGGAATGTGGTTTTCCTCGTTGAGAGAGCCAATCTTAAAGATGAGTGCCACAGACTCGGTATGGCCGTCATCCCATGGGGCTTTGCCGGTGGCAATGTGCAGCGCTGAGCAGCCAAGGGACCATATGTCGCTTGCATAGCTGTAGTGACCTTTAATGCTATCTGGCGCGAGATACGCAAGAGTGCCAACGATGTTGAGGGTCTTGGGCGAGTCCCCATTGTTGAAAGTCACATTGCGGCTCGAGCCAAAGTCAGTCAACTTGACTGTGCCGTTGGCAGTGAGAAGCATGTTGCCTGGCTTCACATCGCGATGGACGATGCCCTTGTAGTGCAGATACTCAAGACCGCGCAGCGCGTCGCGGACGCAGCGCCTCACCACATCCTCGCGCAACCCCGAGTCAAGCAAGTGGACGACATACTGAATAGATCCTGAGGGCATCCACTCCATAAAAATGCGTGCCCTATCGCCCTGCACAACAAAACCAACGACATTGACGATGTTGGCGTGGGTGAGGCTCGTCAAGAGGCTGTACTCGCGGAAGAGGGTCTGCATGCGGTCGCTCATAGTGCTAATATCAAGCACAAGCTCCTTGCAAGCGAGGAAGCGTCCTTGCACGTCGTCCCAGGCACGATACACCACGCCGAATGAACCACGACCCAGAACTTGCTTTGTGAACACACGGAACCGTTGTACGTCCTCGGCGCTGAAGCACTGCGCGTCATCGGACATCACCATAAAGTGATTCTCAGGAGTGACTGTGACCGGGTAAAATGGATTGAGATCCGTGCAGCTGCCGTTGCCATAGGAGGAGATGGTGTCCACGGAAGTCCCTGGTCGGTAATAGTCTTTGGTGATGTCCGCTGGGCGAATGGACTTCTCTGTACCACTGGTGGACATCTCATTCGCTGCTAGACTGGAGTCTGCAGACGGGAGCGACATGAGCGAGAGCAGAGGAACGCTGTTGCCGTTGGCGTCTTCGCAAAAAGGTACAAAATCAGCCCCCTCCTCCTCTTCTCCGTTGCCGCCTTGGGAAACTGTCCTCCTTTTCCCTCCTTTCTGCGTCGTCGGCACCTCGCCCTTTGCTTCCCCATCGCAGCCGCCGTTTGGGTTTGCAGTGTGCTGACTAGGGGGACTATCGGTACCGTTGGACATGTGCAGTGGACCCTCCGTGCGCTCCCATCTGTTTTGACTCGTGCTGCGTCCTGCCGAAGTCAAGCCGCCACCATCGCCGCCGCCTCTACTATTGTAGCCATGATGATTATGATGCCTGTTGTTACTGCCACTGTGACCACCACCATCACCACCGCCGCCGCCAGTGGAACTACTGTTGCTTCTATGCTGACCGTGTGGGGCAACCCATGGGGAAGAAAGAGCACTTCCGCTGTGTGACAGCATTAGCTGAGAGGTGCCCAGGACATCGTCGAGGGACTCACGTTGCGCCTCTTCCTTCTCCTCCATATTGTGCTGCAGACGATTCTGCAGGCGCCTGATGAACCCTGCGGGGAGTGGGTCCAGCTTGGGGATCTTGACGTGGGAGTGCATCTTGAGGGACGCGGCCCACTGGAAGAAGTTGATCAAGAGTCGCACATTGCGCTCGTAGTTGAACATAGCTAGAGCCCACTTGTTTTGATCTTCCTCATAAAACCTGTTCTTCTTAACGTCAAAGTACCCTTCCAGTATAGAGGCACAACGCATAAAGAGGCCCTTGATATCCCATACATACCCAGATACTACGCACACCTCAAGCGAAGAAAGCTTCCCTGGCTGAAAAGGCAAGTGCTGAATGTTTATCGCGGCGCGGATAAGCTCCGTGGTGACAAAGAGCATTGCTCTAATTTCATCGATGTTGTGGGAGTCAAGCCACCTCTTGGCAATCTTCTTGATCGCCTCGGCGTCTAAAATCTTCCCCTCCAGTACAATTTCCCACTCTTCAGCACGATTCTGGCAGGTGTAGAGGTAGTCCGTGAGGCTTGTCAGGTAGCCCATGTACATGTAGACCAGCGAGGTGGAGAGAGAGTCATCGCTGACGAGATCCCTAGAGTGGAGGAAATCCAAATTGAAGTACTCCTGCATGTGTTCGCCGAGTACCTTGCACATGTCCATTGACCCATAAACCAACAGACCGTGCGTGATGTACAGCACTTTCAGTGCCTGTAACACGGTCCCCCTCTTCATCACCTCAACAAGTTGCTGCAGAAGCCAAACGCACTGCTCCTCGCGCGTGCCCCAGACATAGATGCCATATGAAATAGACACCAAGTAGTGTATCTGGCTCACGGTAACGTGACCGTTGTCGTCCGTGGTGGCACTACGAATCGCCTCCTCGCCTTTGGGACAGATTACCCTATCATAGTTGAGGCTTGGCAGCGAGGCCTGACTGCTATCACTAATGGCTGAGACAGAGCCTCCTGGAGATGCGTTGGAAAACTCTAGCGGCATGGAACGCAGCGGAACGTTTGGGGTGAGTTGCCCTTTTCGGCCACTCGCAGGTAAGAAGAGCTGGATGGCGTCATTACGGCTGTCATTGAACATTTTAACTAATACCTTCGTGTTGAAGTGGTCATTGTCTGAGTAATTTTCAGCTAGTACATCCATAGTCGTGGAACTTTCCGTCCCACTGGGGCTACCCGCCTCACTGAGGACGTCCATTTTTTTGCTCATTGGCAGCGACGCAGCGGCTCCGCTTTTGGTGGCACCAGGGGACCCGCTGTTAGACTCCACGTGGGGGCTCGCGACCACGCCAGCAGGTACATTCATGGCACTAGGCGCGATGCTCGCACGGTTGCTTGTACCAGCGGCGGCAACGGTGCCACGGCTTCTTGAGGCAGCCATGGCAGATATTCCCAATGGCAGCTCCGGTGTCAACATCTCCATACGTGACGGCGGAGCCAAAGGACTAGGAGTATCGAGAGGTATCTCGACGGACGGGGTGCTGGCGTAAGCGGCGGTGGTGGTGGCAATGAGAGAGGTGGAGGCGCGGCGCATGGGCGATTTTGTGGTAGATGGGAGCTGAATGGGATCTGGCTTACTTGCGTGGTAGTGAGGCACATGCACTTGGTTCGCATCGCACAGGAAGTCATGCCCACTGCAATGACGCGAGACACGTTGGTGAAGGTTCAGCGATGAAGTGTCGTTAGCGTCTGCGCTGGTCCCTGGATTCACATGCGGAGAGGCTGTCGTGCTCGAGCGTTTTGACATGGACAATGATGACGAGACAAGCCCCGCAGGCACGTTTAAGCTGTTGCCCGCGGTGCGTGAGTCGGGTACTTGTTCTGTGGGCATCGCCGTTCCATTTATTGTGGAATCACCTTGCTGCATAGTATACAAGTATATGCGTGCTATGACTGCCTACCTCTACCTACCCTCTCTCTCTCTTGTGCTTGCTTGTGGTTCTCCTCTTCTTCTTCTTCTTTTTTTAAAATTTTTTATAGTTCACTCCCTCTTAAGTGTACGGTGAATATATATATATATATATTGATTTTCTTTTTTTTTCTTCTTGAAGAACGTCAAAAGAGTGAATCAACCCAGCGCAAGCGGGACAAACAAATAAATAATTAGTAACCAAATAAATAGAGAGCGCACCTCACTACTCACGTGAATACACAATACGCAATAGCAGCTCCTTTAATTTGTGATTTGTGGAACTTTCTTTCAAAAGTGAAGATTGAGAAGAAGAAAGAAAAAAAAAAACGTTTTTTTTTTTGGCGTTCTACTACTGCCTCACTAATTCCTATTTTTCTTTTTGTTTGTTTTACAGTGAAGAGCAACAGTAACAAAAAAAAAAAAAGGAGGCGTGCCTCACCAGAAAAGGATAACAATCGTGTAGCAAAAATGATATTAATAATAATATAATGTGTGTTAGAGCGCTATCCTTTTTTAAAAATGAAAAAAAAAAACCGAGTGGGACGAGATAGAAAAAAAAAAAGAGACAAAACCCTAGCCTTCTTTTCACTTATCTTTTTAATGCAATAAACACAAAATCAACTCTTTTTTTTTAAAAAAAAGAGAAAAATGTATATATATATATATATATATATAGATGGGAAAAAAAACGCTCGTATGAATATGTGATGTTGTAATTATTTTACTTGTGCTTCTTAGATAGTTACTCCTGTTTTAGCAAAGAAAACAATTGGCT
>JASANZ010001897.1:0-22783 GCA_030849805.1 Sergeia podlipaevii | reverse complement strand
TACATTTCCTTTCTTTTTTTTGATTTTGAAAACCTTTCTTATTTTTCTGCTTCTTTTTTTTTTGTTGTTGATTACAAGTGAGAGTACGGACATAAACACATCGAGTGTGTGTGTGTGTGCTTAACAACGCATTTAGTTCTTTGACGGAGCCAACACAATCTACTGCGTTTACACCCCCTTTTATTCTACTTACTCTCTCTCTCTCTCTATATATATATATATATTTTGTTGCTGCTGAGAACAGTTAGTCAGGGGAGAAATACACGCGTGTTGTCTCTAATTGCGGTATATATATATTTTTATTTATTCTATTCTGTTAGATACAGTATTCGCCACGTAAAGCCAAATGTGGGGCGGCGCTCCTTATCAGGTGACCCCTGTGGCCCCCATCATTAGTCCAGCCCCTTATCTAGTATACGGAGCAACTCCCACCACCGCGTACATGGCGGGCCCTTCTTACATGGCCACCCCACAGCTGGCTCCGTACGGGGTGCGCTCTGGCACTCCTAGCGGCGCGGGTATACGTCTTCCTCCACTCAATGCCGATCCTGTGTATGGTGGCGGCGGCTGCAGTCCAGGCCCTAGCGCTGCTCTCGTTCCTTCCAGCAATGCGTACCCCGCAGCTCGTCCGGTTATTCAACAGCAGGCAATTGGAAATGGATATGGCTACAACGCGCACGCACCCTCTGCTGGTGCTGCTCCGGCGATTGGTGCGGTAGCCATTCGGCCACAGCATCAGTCAAGCGGTCCACATAACATCATTGCTGGCATTTATCTTGATGATGGCCCGAGCGGAAATCAACGTCGTCAGGGTGGTGGCTACGTGTATGAAGGAGCTTATCAGAACCCTTGGGGAAACAACAACAACAACAACAATGCTCAGAGGAACTTGGCGGATATGCCTGCTGCTGGGGCACGCAAGGTGCCACGTGGGCAGTACAATATTGTCACTGGGCAGGCTGCCGCGCTGGTGAATCCGAACGGAAACGGACAGCACAACGACGGTCAGTACGTGAGGAATAATAATGACTTCCAGCGCAACGGCATGGTGGCGATGGTTCCGGAAGTGAGGAATATTGCAAGTAGTGGGGCACCATATGATATCTTGACAGGCCAGTCCAAGATTTTAATATGAAAGCTTTGCCTCTCCTTTTTTTTTTGCTTGTAGTTTCTCATTTTTTTTTTTTTGTTGCCCCAACTGTTGGTGTGCCAGCTTCTACCAATGAGTTATACTTTCTGTATATATATATATATATATTCATATCCGTTTCTTCATTTTCTTCCCCCCCCTTTAGAGAAAACATTGATATAGTTCCGTTGTTTCAAACTTTATCTCCAGCTTCTTTTTTTTTCTTGCGTTTCTCATGTATGAAGAAGATTACACATGCTTTATTTTTTTGTTTACTTGGGCGAGGAAATAAAGGGGGGGGGAATACATTTGAAATAGAAAATGTAAGTGCTTTCTCTTCGCTTTTTTTTTTAATGTTCATTTTCTCTCTTTCCGGTTGGAGAAAGACGCGTTGAAACGATCAGTACAAAAACGAGGGACGGGGAAAACAATGCCATAAAAGTATCTAGTGAGAGCAACTATAGAATTTGTAAATACTCTTTTTTTTTTGAAATAGACCTACCAACATCGGCGCTCGCACTTAGCACTATGACTTTTTGCTCTCTCGCTATTATTATTAATTTTTTTTTTCCACTCTATACGCAGCGGCAAAGCACTAGCGTTTTAAAGAAGAAGAAGAACAACATAAACGTAACGAGGTGGTAAATTATAGTTGTACCAGGAGAGCAATATACCCGAGAACAAAGTACATGCACTTTTAACAGCACACACACACACACACACACACACACAACGGAAGTTTTACGTGATATTGCACTCTTTAGAAGCGAGCACTACTTGATTTTTTTTTTATATTATATGTTTTCGAGGAATATAAATGGGAAATGAAGAGTGATTTTCTTCTTTATCTGGCCCCTTATTTTTGTCATTATCATTTCTTTTTTTTTTTATATAAATCTCTCTTTTTTTTTATTAATGATTCTTACAACTGATAGTATCCTGCAGTTTAAGCTTCTTTACACATTTTCTACTTTACGTTTTATTATTATTATTATTATTTCTATTATCATTATTATTAAAGCGTTGCGGCTTTAATTCTTTTTTTTTTTTTTTAATCATACTCCCGTTTTTCTTTTCATAGAATATATATCGTGCTTTTTTTTTTTTTAGAAAGCAAGAGCGGTGGAAAAATATATATATATACACGATTTTTTAGGTCATGTCAGCACCCCGTACTCCCGCTATTGCGCAGCGGTTAGTTGGCGCGTACATCACTAGCCTCCGCCAAAGACTGCCTACCAGCTCTATTCGACAGCTTGATCAGCTCCCTGGAGCTACAGAGGAACAGATCACGCGGCTTCGCCAGGCGTACCCAGGAGTACCGCTGGAGCTGGTCTCTCTGCTTCAACGCGCCAACGGAACGTGCTGGGAGGCACTCAAGTCGCCTGAAGGGGCGTCCAATACACCTCCACCACCAGCGTCATCTTCAGCCTCTCCATTCGATTCAACAACGTTGCAGTCAGCAGCAGCAAAGACTGGAGCGGCATCACAAGCTGCTTCTTTCATCAAGTCCACACTGGGGCTTAATCAGAAGGGCAACAAGAAGCGAACCATGGAGAAAATTGCGGTGCCGATCTTGGGCTCCGCGCTCGGGGCCTGTCCTTACTATCTCAAGTCTGTGGAGCAGATGCTGAGCCCGTTGCAGTCTTTTCCGCCGCTCTCCGCCACTGCTCCAAGACAGCCTGGCACGGACGATGTGGACTCCCAGAAGCTTCGGTCTTACTCTGATGATCCGCAACAGCAGCAGCAGCCGCAGCAGCAGCAGCAACACTCCACGACGACTACCGCAACACCGCCGCCGCTCTCAGCAGCTAGTGCCTTCGTCGAGGAGCAGCAGCAACAGAGATCAGAAGCAGAAACACCAGCTGCAGCAAATAGCATTGCAACTCTCTACTCCGGCTATCAGATTGTGCGTGAGGCCCCGAAGGAGAAGGCAACCTCTACGGCAACCGTGGCGCCAGTAACCAAGGAGGCTCTGCCAAGTATTGTTGTGCCATCCACAAACATTTCGTTCTCAGAAGAGCAGGTGGCGGAGAAGAAGGTGGCCCCAACTGTGTATGTAGATCCACGTATTGACATCAATGTAGACTTTGCTAATTGGCTAGTATTCGCAGATAGCATCTACCCACATCATCAACGGAAGTTGAATCGCGCTAAGCTACTGGCGACAGTTGTCACCCAACTTGGAGGTGCCAAGGCTGCAACGAACTCGTCGAATTCTTCTCCTTCATCATCGGCAGGTGCAGCAGCAGCAGCAGTAGCAGTTCCGTCTTATCGCATGTGTGAGTCGCGCATGTACATTGACTTTCACCCAGACGAGCTACATGAGGGGCGTCGTGGACAGGTAATTCAGTACGTACGTAATCCTGATAGCTTCACTGTTATCTCGACGGACTTTGGCGAGTATCTTAAGTTTCTCATGGCAGATGAATACGAGTTCACAGAGGATCTTGAGGATGACGAAGAGGAGGAGGAGGAGGAGCCGGAGACGATTATCACAACCTCTAACGGAGTGCCTGTCTCTTCCTCTCCTACTCCGCCTCGTGCAAGTGGATAGAGGAGCTATACATACATACATTGTGTGTACGTGTTTGTTCATATTATCGGATAGAGATGTGAGTGAGCTTGGTGTTTTTTTTGTTTTTTTTTACATCCACCTTATCTTGCTTTCTTCTTCTTTCTTAGCTCATCTCTTTCTGGTTTTCTGCCTTGCAATGAAAGAGACATGCTTATTGCTGCGCATATGCGCTGGATTGAATTTGAGAAGGGGTTTTGGAAGAAAGCGGTTATTGGGGGGAGGGGGGGGGAAAGAAGGAATAGCGGTGACACAGTGTTTATGTTTTTTTTCCTTTGTGCATCAGTTTTTTTTTTTGCTTTACTCTCCACTAATTTTTCTTTAACCTTGAGGATTACGCTCACGGACTCAAAAAATGGATTCATATACTACCACTATATTTATGCACACACACTCTATATCCTCGCATTCCTTCACCCCTTTCTCTTCCCATCCAATACCGAATGTGTGTGTGTGTGTGTGTGCCTATATATATACCCTGCAGTCACAAGACCAAATTTTTAATAGAAACAGCAACATCAATGACAACGACAACAACAACAACAACAACAACAACAAAAGGCAGTAAAAAAAAAGAGAAGATTGGCCGATTTCTTATCATTACTTTTTCCCACTATGATGAGGACTGTAGACTTACACCAAGTTATTTCCAGCTCCCCCTTTGTGTGTGTGTGTGTGTGCGTATGGTGGTCCTCTGGTCACTTTTTTTTTTCTTTTCTGTCTTTTCATGAGTCATGCACCAGTACAAGAAATATGTTTTTCTAGCTGGTTTGCTTTTCCCTTTTCTCTCTTTTTTTACTTTACTGTACATTTCTCTCTGTTCATTATCTTTTTTTTTTTCGTTTTTTTCTTGTTGCCATTTATCTTCAGTAAATATTTTTTTTTCTTCTTAGTAAAAGCACCCTACTTTTCCAACAAAAAAAAAAAGAGTCGCAATGCCTCGTCCCTTCGGCGTTTGGGCTCCGGCCACCACCCTTGCTGAGTACCGCGCTCGCATCCCAAATCCCCTCGCGTACAGTTTCAAGTGGATCTACTCCGCCAAGAAGGAGGTGTTCTACCCCCCGGAGGCGCTCGCTCACTTCAAGGACCCCCAGCAGTTTAAGGATGCCGTCGACACTCTCCGTGTCATGGGCAAATCTGATAAGATCTTCGGTGAGGGCCAGAAGCTCCCCAAGCACCCTATCATTCTCCTCTTTGGCGTGCTCTTTACTCACGGCTTCATCGTCTTCTCCGCCCTCAAGTACTATTATGGCACCTACATGCCCGCTAACAACCCGACCTGGCGCAAGACCGTCAACAAGGAGTGGGAGGAGGCCATTAACACCTCTCCTTGGGATCACATGTCCCACGTGTGGCAGTACTCCGACGAGTACGCGGCTGTCGTGGGTAATACCGCTGCTCCTGGTCCCCGCCGCTTCTACATTCCCGCCTAAGCATTTCACAAAGGGAAAACTACTGGGAGGAAGAGAGGGGGGGGGGTTATATAAGGCGCTGCATGGGTCTCGCTGCGCTTGCGCTTGTCTCCTCCAGGCGTGTTACTGTGTCACACACGCTTCTCCACATTTTTTTCTCCCCCGGGGGGTAAAATGTATGCGTGTATATGACGTCACGATCTTGTGTGTGTGTGTGCGTGTCTTTGCTCTTTCTCTCCCTCTCATAAAGCTGGGTGTATTTACGTTAGGAGTTACTCCTGTTCACACATGATGCATTAAGCTGCGCTTAGAAGGATGTGCTTACAGGAGAAACGGTAGGGAGGAGTGGAGAGAGAATGGAAAGAACAATCACGCCAGAAACGGAGCGGGGAGTAGTAGTATTCTTTTTTTTCTTTTTGCAAGGCAGATAGTTGCTGATGCGAGTAGGATCGTCGTTACCCCTCTATCTTTTCTTTTTCCTTATTTTTATATTTTACTTTACTTTATTTCGTTTTTTTTTTTTTTAGGTAGTTGTAGCAAGCAGCTGGACGTATCTGTATGCATAGGGGAACATGATATCTCTCCACGAATCCCCCGAAACCAAATGAAAAAAGACTGGTGGAAGAGGAAAAGAAAGCAAGCCAGCAGGAAATAAAAAGGGAGGGTCACTCACGTGCAGCTTGTAATGCTATATGCGTTACAACTCTTTTTTTTTTTTTCTTAGTTTGTACGATGCTTGGCGCAATTGTTTTTCACAATACGGGGGTGGAACTTTTTTTTTTAAAAAAAAACAACAATAATATTAGGTAGTTGTTTCCAACAAAAAAAAATGTCCTTCCAGGTTCATTTATTTGGTGTTCCCTGCTGCTGAGAGGGTGGGCAGAAAGGGGTGGGGTTCAACATAGTGGGGAAAGAGAATCTTTCATTTACGTTTTATTTGTAGTTATGAGGAATATGAAAACAAAACAAAAACAAAATTGTTTCAGGACAGTCATTGAAAGGGGCCCATTGATTTCCTACATACAATCTTTGAAATAGGGACCCTCTTTTGGGCTGCAATGATGTCCCTCATGTTAGCTTGATGAGAAGATGGAAGAGAAGTGAAGATGTTCTCTTCTTCTAATACGCGGGGGGGGGNCTGTTTTCCCACGGTGAATAAAAAAAATAAAATAACAATAATCACATAAAACAAACGGGCGACATTGCCATACAAGAAAATTAATTCAAGCTTTTGATTGAGCGCTCCCACCGGTCGATCACATACACCAGTTCTCTCAACAACAACAACCACAACAACACAGGTCTTTTTTCCTGCTCAAGTACAAACAGTCAACTACAGTATATATTTCTCTCTCTCTCCGTTACCTTCATCTTTTTGATCCCTCAACATGCTCCGTTGTGCCCTCATTCGTCTCCAGGCGGCCCCCAAGATTGGCCGCATTCAGGACAAGCTGCTCATCAACGGCAAGTTCGTTGCTGCAGTGTCTGGCAAGACCATCCCCGTCACTAACCCAGCCACAGAGGAGATTATTGCCAATGTGGCTGAAGCGGATGCCGCTGACGTGGACATCGCCGTCAAGGCCGCCCGCACCGCTTTTAACGAGTATCGCCTCACCGACGGTACCTACCGTCGCGACTTGATGATGCGACTTGCTGACCTTATACACAAGAACAGAGAGGAGATTGCCGCAATTGAGAGCTTTGACAATGGAAAGCCGTACATGGTCGCTCTTCACGCGGATGTTCACCTCGCTGAGCAGTGCTTTCGTTTCTATGCTGGCTTTGCGGACAAGGTGTACGGTGATCTTGCCCCAGTAACCGGCAATGCCATCAGCATGTTGACGAGACAACCTATTGGTGTCTGTGGCCAGGTGATACCGTGGAACTTCCCTCTCCTCATGGCGGCCTGGAAGCTGGCCCCTGCCCTTGCGATGGGCAATACTGTGATTCTCAAGCCTGCTGAGCTGACCCCGCTATCTTCTCTGCGTCTTGGTGAACTGATGATGGAAGCGGGCTACCCTGCTGGTGTTGTCAACATTCTGCCAGGCTATGGCCACACCGCTGGTCGAGCTATCGCTCTTCACAAAGGTGTGGACAAGATCGCCTTTACGGGTTCTACTGTGGTTGGAAAAGAGATCTTGAAGATGGCAGCGGAAACCAATCTTAAGAAGGTGTCCCTTGAACTTGGCGGCAAGTCCGCCTTAATTGTGGCCCCCGATGCGGATCTCGACGAGGCTGCCAGCGTCGCCTCTACTGGCATATTCTTCAACATGGGCCAGGTGTGCACCGCCTCCTCTCGCATGTACGTGCACGAGAGTATTCATGATCAGTTTGTGGCGAAGCTGAAGGCCCTTGGCGAGGCAAAGAAGATTGGTCCTGGACTTGATACTTCCTACGATATGGGACCTCTGGTTTCTAAGCGCCAACACGAGCGCGTGCTCAACTACATCAAGTCTGGCAAGGAGGATGGCGCCACGGTGGTGACTGGTGGCGATCGGGCTGGCAACAAGGGGTACTTCGTGACTCCTACCCTTTTCACAAATGTGAAGGAAGACATGCGAATCTGCAAGGAGGAGATCTTTGGCCCTGTCGCGTGCATCATGAAGTTTAAGACGATGGAGGAGGCTGTCGCGCGCGCCAACAGTTCTCACTACGGCCTTGCTGCTGGCATCTGCACCAGGGATCTCAATACTGCCCTCCGCTACAGCACCTTTCTAGAGGCGGGCACTGTGTGGGTCAACGCGTGGAACGTATTTGACGCCTCCCAGCCGTTTGGCGGCTTCAAGGACAGCGGCATTGGCCGCGAGCTGGGCCGCGATGCTGTGGAGATGTACACCGAGCGCAAGTCTGTCTTCATTGCGCTCAATGGACCTGTCGTGAAGCCCTAAACAGATAAAAACACAAAGCGTACACGCCTTTTTTTTTTTCTTTAATGCACTGATCGCCAGAATACCGCTTCTTAATTGAGGAGAGTGCGCGTGCGTATGCGTGGACTAGCGAAGGAACCGAAGACTTTGGAATAAAAGTGAAAAGGAAACGGAACGATTGATATCTGGGAGCGGATATATGTTTCATTTAAAGCGAAATGAAAACGAAGTGTCATAGACTGTTTATATGAAGTGAAAGCGCTTTGAAAAGGAGAAATGTGGTTTTGCACAAATATATTTGGTCTGGTTAGTAGAGGTGCAGTGAACGATTACATATTTCTCTTTCCTGTCTTGGGTTTCAACAGCGGTCTGTTGATGTAACATGAACATGTAGAGGGATAAATATTCTCTTTACTACTACTATTATTATTCTTATTATTATCATATTGTCTCCTATTTTTCTGCACTTTAAAAAAATTGGTTGCCTTCTCGCAAGCGCACGTCGACTGGCAAATGTTGGCAAGCTCTAAAGAAAGTGGACTGGGGATGCTTACACATATATATTGCTATCATTTATATGTATTCGAATAATCAGTTTTGTTTTATGTTGGTTGGCCATTGTGCAGTTTATGGTATTCGTGCGTGTATATATAAATATAAATATATATGCGTCTGCATTATATATATTTATATATATTTACAACTGTTAAGCAAAACCTATTTTCATATATATTCTTTTATAGTTGAACTCGCAGTGGGCACACTCGCTTCTTTTTCTTTCTTTCTGATAAGGAATATAGCCGTTGGTGTTCCCACCGCTGCTTTCTTCTGCGTGCGTGTAAGAGTTTATGTGACAGATGTCAGTATCGGCTGTGCTGCTGTGCATTTTCTTTTTCCCCTTTTTGGTACTACCTCAAGTGACTGAAGAGGAAACAAGTTAAAAAGCGAAAGGGAAGAGAATTGAGGAAGCCTTTTTCTGCTTATTACTATTATTTTCATTTTTATTTATTTATCTTATTTATATATTTTTATTATCTTACTACAGAGGCTTATGCTGGCCTTAAAAAAAAAAAAATTATGTGTTTGTCGACGCACGCACAATAGCACCTCTACACGAGACCATTTTTTTTTTTTTGCTATCTTTCTGCTTCAAACATATGAGCAGAAGGAGGATGGATGGAGAGCATGGTTTTTTTTTTCTTTCTTCCTCATCTATATGATGTGTGGACTAAAAAAAAAAAACAATATGCATCATTTTTTTTTATTTTTATTTTATCTACCGAGTAAAGTCTGTGCAAACGAATCAAAGGTATAAAACAAAACGTTCGAAAGAAAGAAAGAATAGAATGTAGTACTAGGCATATAGAGTGATGAGCGAACGATTCGGCATTATAGATATATATGCTTTCCTCTTTTTTTTTTTTTAAATAGAGGAGAATAAGAAGCTATATATTGTTTCGCTATTTGCTCGTACCAGCTTTTTCTTTTCTTTTCTTTTTTTTCTTTTTGCGGTTGTAGACCCTACAGAGGACGGAGGGCATTTTTTTTTTTTACAGAAAAAAAGAATTCAATTTGCAATTTTTTTTTTTTCACGTCTTGGGAAACTAGTTTATGATGCTGAAAGCGCTTTACCTGCAGGGTGAGATTCACTTTACAGATAAGGCAGGTCATGTTTGTACTTAAAATTTACTTCATATACGCACTTCTATATATTTTTTTAAACTAAACATGAACGGAGCTCATGACTGTGCACTTCTGTCTCTCTACTTACTGACAGACGATGCGTTGGGAGCTGCTCACTCTCTTCCTGCCTGTATAAAGTGACTGGCAGCTATGTAACTTTGAACAGCAAGTGCCATTTTTTTTTTTTATAAATGGGAATGCATATGCATATTTTCTTATTGCTTCTTTTTTTTTTTGCTAATTACTACTTTTTTTTTAAGCGCCAAAGTGTTTTTGCTTATAAAATTACTTTTTTTTTCTTTCTGCACCTTAGCGTAGTGAGGACGCAGGTGAAGCAACGCACCGTCTGCCTTTTTTTTGTCTGCAAGCTAGTTAGTGCTTCACCTTTCCCCTCCTAGTACTTATTACCACAATTGCAGTTTTTTTTCCCCCTCTTTTACGGGTTGAGCCGCCACTCAACTAGTTTAGCTTAGAGCATCTCTAATTTTTTCTTCTCCCTCTTCCACCAACTACTACTGTCATCATATATCATCATCATCATAGAAGAACCATCTCTTGTCTTTCTGTACTGAGGAGGTACACGCAAATCAACAAGCGCATATAAACAGGGAGGTAGTCATATATTGATTTTTTATTATTATAAAGCTTACTTTTTATCAATTTAGATAGAATAATTTTGTATACATATATAGGGTTCTCTCCGGTGGAGGGCTAGATCAACCTGTGCACTACACGCACGGTACATACACACGAAAACGAACAAAGCAGAGAGAAAAATCATAGCAGAAACCGCGGATTCAAATAGAAAAATAAATCATTGAGTCAAAAATACTATATATTGCGGAGGTTTTTGACTGTTCCTAAATGACAGTTGCATTCCGCATTACTGTAGTGCAGCTGCGCGTCAAGGCGGCTGGTCTATCTTCTATCAGCGGCGGTGCTCCACACGCTGCGTCGCCATTTCTCGGCAAAGTGCG
The DNA here is from genome assembly GCA_030849805.1 of Sergeia podlipaevii. NCBI lineage: Eukaryota > Euglenozoa > Kinetoplastea > Trypanosomatida > Trypanosomatidae > Sergeia > Sergeia podlipaevii. The sequence continues at coordinate 12,140 of JASANZ010001897.1, read as the reverse complement.
TTGTGCCTTCTATTCTGATCGCACAGCGGCCACCAGCAGCCACACCTCCACCACAAATGACGGGGAACTCTCAGAGGCGTGGCAGTTGCGGCGGGCGGCTGCGAAGCAGGCAGAGATGAGGAACGCACGAGCGATAGCAGCGTCGAGTGCTGGACCTTGTGTCAGGGAAGTACTCTTCTTGGAGGATGAAGAAGAGCTAGCGTCTGACTTTGTGAGTGACGTGGACAAGGTAGTGAGTGAAGTGGGGGACATGACGCTCATTGCCTCCATCACAACGGGTGAGGTGGTGAACTGGTCTTTTGTTATTCTTGCTCCAGAGAAGACTACATCAGGCGCAGCCGTGTTATCGTCATTATCATCGTCTGAAACTGAACATTTGGTTTGCGAGGTGATTGATGAGGACTTTAACACTACCTTGAAAGGGTACATGCCGTTGATGGCAAATCATGGAGAGATCCTAGTGCTTCCGCTGCAGTCTAGGCCTACTGCGCATAGCAGCTACCACGCATCTAGTAGGCTAGCACACAATGACTCACCTTTGCCACAGAGCAGCTCTGGCGATATGGGAGGTGGAGGTGATAACTCCAGCGTCGTGGGGGCACCAGCCTCCACAGATCCTACGCTCGAGCTGCTATGCAAGGTGGAGGCATGTGTGGTACCCGAAGAGAAGGTACAAGCCGTCTTGGCACGTCTGAACCCTAGCTCGATAGAGTCCTTTGATAGTGTGGAGGTGGACAGCACCTCTGAGGACGGTGACTACGAGGAAGATGAAGAGGGCGATCACGATGATGATGGTAATGAGGGCTCTACTTTCATGGTGAGCAGTAGTGAAGAGCCCTCTACTACGGTAGTGGGCGATACTTCCACAATGGCCTCGGAGCACGTTGCTTCTCTTCTCCAGTCCACTGGCAACGATGCGGTTGACGCGGTTGCTGCTGCTGCTGCGACTGACGAGGAAGGACATGGCTCTATCTCGAGTGCAGATGCCGCGCCACTGCCGTTTAAACCGTCAGCCAAGATGTCGCGTTCTTCTTCTCTTTCTCAGTGTTCAGAGACGTCGAGCGAGCACGCGCGGCGTGCGGCAGCGCCTCCAGAGCTGCAGCCAGACCTACTCAGCCAGCTGAGTCCTGAGGCGCTCGCGACAGTAGCTCAGCAGAAAAGTGGTGGAACTCGTAGCCCCAACAATAGCCACGGCAGCAGCAACAACAAGAGCAGCAGCAACAACAGGAGCAGCAACAGGAGCGGCCAAAGAAGAAAAAGGAGGAGCAGCGGTTCAACATCGCGAGAGCAGCGCCACAGCGTCAGTTGGAGTAAAAACAATAATGCCTCTAGAGACACCCCGAGTGGGTCTCGTGGCGCACCGACGATGGTGTCCACGCAGCACACGTTTTCTTCAGCCGAGGAAACCGGCGGCTCTCCGCCAAAGATGCCCCTTTCACGCACTCGACGCCATTTTGGTGACATAACAGTGCCACTGCTGCGGTCTGTGTTGCACTCGAGCGAGTCGAACCCACGCTCACCGATAAGTGCGAGTGACACACATATGCTAGACCAGAGCAAAACCACAGATGAGAAGCTGTCTACGCTGCACTCATCACGACTGCTGCACGATGATCTGGTGGATCATGGTGTGCTGCAGGAGCAGCAGCCACCGCCTGCACTCCTCCGTGTGGACATAAGGGCTGGTCACAGTCCTCAGGACCTAATAGGCCCTCGCTCGCCTTCTTTTCTAGTTGCTCCAGTGAATTCTATAGGCTTGAGCGGGGCTCAGGCATGTGCGGCAGAAGCCTCAGTGGTAGAGGAGCCGCAGCAACGTATGTTTGAGGAGACGGAAACTGCATCGTCAGCATTCTCGTCTTCTCCATCTTCTTCCGCGCCATTGCGCTCTTCACCGCTTGCGGGTGGCAGAGTGAGTGCGTCCAACCCGCAGCACGACAACGACGATGCAGGGAGGCAAGAGACGAGGGGGAAGGTGTCGACGGTGAACACCTCTCGCACTCTTACCAAGTCTCCCGACTCCATTGCTGATGTTTCACACCGGGAGAGTAACGATCTTAATAGCGAGAAGAGACCATCTCACTCAGGGGAAGGTCACAGCGGTGAGTCACATGGTAGCACCACGGCGCTTTCAGCGACTTCCTCTACAGATCGTCACGGTAGCAGTGGAAGCAGAAGCAGCAACCACGAGAGGCACATTGGGGTGCCTGACGTGGCATCGATACCGCCACTCATTGTGGATCCACGCACGCTCACCCACGTGGAGGGGGAGGAGGAAGAAGAGGAGCATTCATCGCAACGCTCAGCGTTGGTCTCTTCGGGTAGTAGCAAGCCATTTGCATCTAGTGAGGAGGATGACTTAGACTACCACTCTGTCGGGAGCGCTGATGCAGGGGACAACGCCTCGCATCTCAACACGAGCAATGCATTGCTACCTTTTCAGACAAAGCTTTCCTCGAGCCGTGGGTCTACACAGGGGGCCCCTACACCGGTACGCAGCATCCGATTTGGCATTCCTGGCGATGCTCAGGTGATGGGTGACAGGGGCACATTCAACAACAACACCAATGTCGACGCAAAGAAGGAAGATGAGAGCACAACTTTCATGCAGTCCGTCAGCGGGGGCAGCGTAAGTTATCATGAGCAGGGAGGTCGATCGTCTCCACGACGCCAGGGAGAGTATCACCATCGTTCCTCATCAACACACAATCTCGACAGAAGCGCTTTGTCACGGTCACGCTCCTCTTCTTCTTTCTCTGAGACGTACTCCTACACCACCTACTCTTACTCGTCCTATAGCTCTCAGGGCAGCGATAGCACCGGTAGCAGCAACTGGCAGTCTCCGCTTAGACGTCAGAACCAGGAAGTGTGTGGTAACAGTGGTGAGTGCGAAGGGAGGGCCGCCGTTCGTGCGGACTTGGAGAGTCTTGCAAAGGCTGCAAGGCAGCAGACGGCTAACCCAGCCGCACTCTTCAGTGCCTATGAGGAGAAGGCCCCTGCGGCGAAAAGAGGGCCGAAGGGCAAGTCAGGTGGAAAGGATCAAAAAGCTGCCCAGCAGCAGCCAACGCTGCCTCAACGGTCCTTGCACTCCGAGGAGCGCACGAAACTTCCACCTACCAGTGGTGCGGAGGATGCCGTGGCGTCGGCGAGTGCAAGCAAAACCAGCTGCCTTCCCAGCTGTGGAGGCAAGAAGGCGCAGGGACGCAAGAAGAGGGGAGGCGGACGTCTAGAGACAGAGTTGATCATGCTCGAGAGCTGCACTCCTTTTCAGATAACGAAGACTTCTACGAACATCCACCCAAGCGTAACTGCGCCATCCCAAACAGGTAAGGCTTCGAACGTACTCTCTCCTGATTTTCCGCGACCCCAGCAAGGCGATGTGACAAGTAATGCGGCGATGGATTCTGGCATGCTCAAGCCAGAGGGCTCTTCGACACTTCCAGATGAGAACACGTCTTTGGTGGGTCGCGGCTCTACACGCCGTCAGCTTGCACTGAGGATGCGGCAGCTGCTGCAGAACGGCAGCGACGAGCTGAGTCTTGTGGAAGGCACTGATGAGGAACATGCAGGCGAGATGAGCGATGTCGGCTATGCACCGGAGACGAATTCAAAGAGCAAATCCAGACCCAAGAAAGAAACCTACACTGAGGATGACGTGGATGTCCCTGTGGATGAAGTGGAAGGGAAACAAGAACGCGAGAAGGCCGCCGCCACTGCTGCTGATTCTTCACATGGCGCAGAAACTCCTGTGCCCCCAATCTCTGATGAGCAGCATCCTTCTTCGCCGCAACCTGGCAGTTCTGATGTGCTGCCTCACGCCGCCTCCACAACGTTGTCCGGGGCAGCGGAGTCCTCCTCTCTCATAGAAACCAATAGCACCACTGTCTCACGAGCAGGGTCTGCCGCTGCTGCTGCAAGTGGAGCACTTCCGCTTGGCACCAGCACCGCGCCAGAAGAGGCAGGGGCAATGCCAGCAGTAACGCAAGGAGAACAGGACAGCACTGGAGCTGGTGGGATAGCCGCAGAGGCGGCCGATGCACACGTGAAAGCAACGCTGCCTCGACTGTTTGAGTTTGAAGAAGAGCTGCCTCGTCTTTTTGCCATGGACGAGGAGCTGCCTCGCCTCTACGCGATGGACGAGGAGCTGCCCCGCTTGTTTGCTAGTGACGAGGTACTACCTACGTTATATGCATGGGATTACTGTGCTCCACTGCCCTATCTCTATGCATGGGACGCTGAGGCACCCCGTCCGGCGGCCCTGTGCCCTCGCGCAGCTCCCATGTCTGCGCTAATTCCACCAGATCCGAAGCGTTGCTTTGTGTACGTGCAGGTCCAGGGACTACGCCGGCTGTCTGCTCTTCTGCTAGGCAGCACACTTGAACGTTACTCCTCCGTAGCTGCAAGAACTTCTACTGCTGCTGCTCGTGCTGCTGGTGGACGTGAGCTGGCAGCGCGGCTTCCTGTGCGACAGACTGCGGTGTTGCGACTGGCTTTGTATGACGCAGACGGAGCATGCGTGTCCGCTGGGAGTGCGTTTCTTTTAAGCCAGTTTTCATTTGGTGCCACTATTGGTGCGCGAGATGCGTGGTCAGACCTTTTGCTGGTTTCTCCTTCGTCTTCTTCTGCCTCTCCAGTTGTGGAGTTCCCGAGCTTCGTGTCTGTCGCGGTGGAGAGGCGCACGGTGCGAGAGGTGTCAACACCAGCGTCAACGCAACCGACTGACAAGGGCGATGCCTCCGCTCCCACTAAAGGAGAGAAGGAAGCATCCGAAGAAGCGAAAGCGAGCGCCAGCGAGGCGCAGAGTGCTTCACAAGAGGAACAAGGACATGCTGAGCAAGTCGAAGTCGAAGTCCGTGCCGTTGCGGCTCCACTCGCCGATGCTGTGGATCAAGATGAGGAGAAGGAGGAATGGGTGAGCTTGACAAGATCTCTCTCACCCGCCGCTTCCCCACAGCCGTCATTGTCATCCTCATCGTCTTCAGTTTCCGCGCTGCTTGAGCCACCGCACGCGCGATCGTCCTCTGACTCCTCACTGGCTCTTTCCTCGTTTCACAGCTCGATGCAGAACTCGACAGCCACGTCGCCCACCACTGCTGCTGCTGCTGCTGTGGCCATCGCCAGTAGTGCCACCATCGCAACAACACCTGCTGAGATGCCACTACCGCCTGTGACAGCCTCATCATCAACAGTAGCGCAGGAAGAAGCAGAGGAGGGGGCGGAGGGTGGCGCGTCGGCGCAGCATAGCGCAGAGGAGGACGAGCAACCTCCCCCTTCAGCTTCCACACACTCTTCTTCTCCCCCTTCTGTAAAGGAGACGCAGCAACAACCTCAAACAGGGGAGGCCATACTCTCCACATCAACCTCATTATCACCAGCGCCTCTACAGCAGCCTCACATCGTCACGGCAAAGGACGAAAGCTCCCATGCTGCTTTTGCTGGGGAGAAGCAAGTGTATGTGACGCACACAGAGACAGTGTGGACACCACTGGCCGCTTCTGTACCGATCGCACTAGAAACTCTTGTCAGCGCCAGCGCTGCCTACATGGCAAATCTTTATGAGGAGGTTTTGACTCAAGCCAGTATCGCTGTGAAGGGAAACCGTGCCACTGACTTAGCGAATGCGGGCGTGGTCTCCTTCAGTGGTATCCCAGTGCCACTCACAGCGACTCGCGAGGCGTGCTTGGCCTCTCCACCACCCCCATCAGCCCCTTTTCCTAATCAAGACGGCGATACTGCTAGCTTTAACGCGCAAGCTAATATTGGATGGGGCTCGGCCATGGCAGCGGTTCTTGAGGCCGCGGAGAGTGCCGCTGCTAGTGCCCCCATATTGAGCGTGGGCGTACAAGAAGGCGAGGTGCTGCTTTATGGATCTCTTTGTGCCACACAGAGCGCACCCTTGTGCAGCCCAAGCTCACTTTATGAGATGACAGTGCCTATAGCGACGGCTATCCAGCACTACTCTGCCCAGGCCACCACTTCTCTTTTCCGTCCGGCAACTGGGGAGATTGGCTGGGCTATGTCGGGAGGCGCGAGCAGCTGCAGTGTTTTGCCAGTTCTGGGGGATCTAGGCTGCCCCACCGAGGTTGGCGGTGGCACGTCGGTCGTATCCGTGTCTTCTCGCTCTCCTGGGCACCGCCCGTTGCTCCAGCAGCAGCAGCAGGGGATGCTAGCTACACCTCCTGTGACTGTATTGTGGAAGAGCATGCCGGCAGCTCTCCAACCTCCTCTGCATGACAGGAGAGTCACGGCAGCGCTATCGGAGTCGTGCTCAAGCCGCGTCTCCTTCTCAAGAGATTTTCATGTGGTGCATCGGTCGTGCACTGTCGTGGTGCGCTGCACGGCTGCAGTGCTGGAGCGGCTGCCGGGACTCCCCGCGTACTCCGCCCCGCCATCATGGGAGAGGTACCGCAACGCTACAGGGACAGATGAGACAACGGTGCCAGGCCCGCTTGTTGCGTTGAGCGTGTCCTCTGCTCGTGAGGGTCCACTCGGCTCTGGCGCGTCTCCTCTCTTCGTATCCCAGTCAGCAGCTGCGATGGAGAACAGCCGTGGCCCTGTTGTGCGCTTTGACTACAGCGCTGAGACCACCTTATCTGTCACAGAGGATGCTGTTTTACTTTTCACCGTGCACAGTGCGTACTCACGTGATGTGCTGCTAGGGCAAGCGACGCTGAATCCCTTCCAGCTCAACAACTTTGGAGAGAAGGAACTCCCCTCTCAGTCGTCACAGCAGGACGTGTGGCTGCCCTTGTACGGTGCATGCGATGCGGCAGCGGAGGACACGGGAGTAAATGAAGAGGGGAAGGAGACCGTGCGTACCGATGGCGAAAGAGCACGAAAAGGAAAGAAGAATGCCAAGTCTGCCCGTGCGGCTCCCATGCAGCAGCGCACTGGGTGGCTACACTGCGACTTTGAGTGTACGTTTCTGACTGCCACCGAAGATGCTTTGGAGTGTCTCTCGAACCAAAATGACGGCCTCGGTGCGTTGGACCGCATCGGAGGCGGTAATGGCAGCGAGGCGGACGCCCTCGCGGTGATGGACGTGTGCGTAGTGGCAGCGGCAGGTCTTCAGGGCGGCTTCAGCGTGCTTTCTCCCCCGCATCATCTACAACCCTCCATGCCGACGGACTGCAACGCGTTTTGCGAAGTGGATGTGCTGTTGCGTGCCCCACTCTTGCAGGACGGGGATAGTGTCAGTGACGCGGAGGATGGTAGAAGCGCTAAGGCGGAAAGCGCGACGATTGCCTCTCAGAGAGCATCCCTGCCCGCACCTTATGCCCCAAGCGCGCGGTCTGCGTCTAGGGCAGAAGAGGGAACGGCGTCGCTGGTTGCTGCTGCTGCTGCTGCCGCCGCCGCCATTACGCACACTGTAGGTCATTCTCGGTATCCGAGGTGGCAGCAGCGCTTCCGTTTGAACGTAGCTGCTGTATCTTCCATTGTACTTCGTGTGTTCACGAGAGACACGGACTGGTCTAGCAGCGCGCGCGGTCGCGGTGAGGGGGCTTCGCTGGTGGGCAGTGTGATGCTCTCCGCACATGTGCTGGCCAGAATGATTGCTTCTGCCACTGACGAGCGAAGCGTGTGGCTGCCTCTCTCAGGGGTTCTCGGTGACTATCGCGGCGCCTTGCTGATTTCTCTGGAAACAGCAGGAGGGTATCTTGCATCGTGGTGGAGCGCCATGTCGTTCCCGCAGATGAGCTGCTTGACGCGGCCTGTGCGAGGCTCTGCTATGACGCTTCCGCTTGAATGCATCTCACTGCCTTTCGGTAAAGGTCAACGAACCCTTTCTCTGTCTCCTTCTAAAGATATACATACCGCTTCACTAGATGCGCTACGCGTGGGCAACGTGCGGGTGCTGTGGCCGTGGCTCCGCCACGTGCACCGTCAGCGTGGTGGCGAGCTGCACATGCGAGTGCGTGCCACTGGCAATGGACACTGCTTTTATCGGAACTGGCGGCTAATTTCTGAAAGCGACGGGAAGAATGACTGCAGGTCATTCGCCTACTTCATCGACACCAATTGTAGCATCAGTAGCAGTGGTAGAGGCAACAATATACTAGCAGCAAGCGCTCAAGGTACGGTGAAGGAGTGGGACACGGACGTGCAAGTTGTCATGCCATTTGTCAGCTGTATTGAGTGGGAGATTGCTCTCACACAATACCAGTCTCCCCCTTCTGTTGCACGAGGACAGCGTCAGCAGAGCAGTGCCACAGGGGTGGGGGTGGTGCTGGGTCGTGGTGTATGGAGGATGGATCCGGAGACGGCAATGCGAGTAGCTACGGCTCCGCTGTGTGTGGAAGAAGCTCTCGTGGCCCTTACACCGCTACACTCAACGTGGGGGCTGGCGAAGGCGGAAGAGGAGGATCTTGAGCTGCCGCACTACGTCGAGTCGGGTCTTTTGCGATGTGATATAATGCCTATTCCTCGAGTTATTCCATTTCCTTGCGGTGATGATGGCGCAAACATGGCTGCGACGGCAGCGGAGATCCCAGAGACGGGACCACCACAGCAGGACGAGGGAGAGTCCTCAGCAGAGACACATATTGCCCATGAACAGGCAGAAGGGGTGTCAGCAGTGGGAGAGGACTTCCGATGGCGGTGGCCACGACCAGGAGTAGTGGCTAGGTTGCAGCTATCCATTGTGGACTGCATTATCTTCCTCGATGTATCACTTGCCGCACCAACTGGCGTTGTCTTTGCAGAGGAGGAAGAACTTACCGCATCATCAGAAAACTTGCGATGCAGCCTTCATGACTTACAGCAGACCATCTTACGTGCGGTGAACACACAGCCCACATTCCCGTTAGCACCGGTCAACACGCCAAGTAGTGGCGGTGACTTTATGAGAGCGTCGTCGTCGAAAGCTGAGAAGTCACTAGAGAGTGCGGCCCAAACGTGTTATCAGCTTCAGTGGCCCGCGCGCTTGTTCTCGTGGTTCTCGCGATATCCCCCTTCTGTGCATATGATCTTCACAAATGAAAGCTCAGCCAGGGTGTCTTCGACATCACCAGGAACAGCTGAGATGCGGAGCAGGACCGACGTGATGGGCGTAGTAACGCTTCAAGGCTTGGAAGAGTTGAATGGCTCCAAGGGCGAGGTGTGGCTTCCCATGTACACACCTTTTCCCCAGCCAGTGCACATTGGCTTTGTGCGTGCTCAATACAAGCACAATTTTGAAGACACTACTGCTGAGCGCAAAGCCCACCGCGACGAGCATGCCTTCATAGTGACGGCGCCGGAGGCGATGTGGTCAGTGCAGGTGGAGGCAGTTCGTCTCCGTGATGATGTAGTGTGTAGCAGCCCACACAGCGTGCAGAGGGAGTCCTTTGTTTTACCCTCTTCTGCAGTGGCGGAGCGGGCGGGATGCCGTGCCTATGTTGATGAGGAAGGCTGCAAGGCTATTGTGGGTCTGGATGCTTATCAATGCACTGTGGATGTGTCATGTTGTTCAGACGGCAGCCACAAGCACACCGTACTTTTTCCAGCTCAGAAGCAGCAGGTACAAAGCACCGATGAGGCTGCTACCGCTTCCTACAAGGCCACCCTGAGGACTCAGATATTAGCACTGGGTATCTCCAATGGCGCTGTGACGGAGGATGAGGAGAAGGACGAGGGTGCGGGTACGGGCGAGCACGTTGACGACAGCACCGCCGCTCGCACGTTCTTTGCTCTTATGGAGCTCTCTTCTTCTCCTACTAGCGGAGACTTGCTTGATGAATGTAAAGGAGGCAACGCAGAAGACAGTGCTATTGCAGGTCTGTCTAGCCCTCGCGCTCGCTGGGTGCCGCTGTTACGCAGGGCGTCTACTGGCTGTGGTGCCACCCCACAATGCGTCGGCGAGGTGCTTCTTCGGTGGCGCCTGCTGACGCCCCTATGCCCTGCTCTTCTCCCCCATGTGGGTGAAGAGGGTGTTGAGGGAAGGATCTACAGACAGCTCTGGCACGGCGGCGCCATGCAGACGGAGATGATTATGAGGAGCGGAGCAGAGACTGAGGCTGATTGTTTTGCGGTGAGCACTGCACGAGCGAGCCACGCTTCAGTCACTGAGGAGAAGAAGAAACTGACCGCGTTACTTTTGCCCGACTCCCATTTGCTACCAATGTGTGTGCGTGGCCCCCAATACCTGATGCTTTCTCAACTCCGCTGGGAAAGGCCAGCAGGCTCGCAGATGGAGCAGGCACCAGCGCGGGTGTGGGCTGTAGTGCGATGCTCGCCGTTCAATGCCCCCAGCAGCGCCTCCGGTGGCGGCTTTGTTGACCAGACCTCTTGGTCCTCAGACGCTCCCCAAACAGGCGCTGCCGAACTGGATGTAGTGAAGTGGCCCAACGAGAGGCATTACCTACGCTTTCCCTTGCTGGACAGTAGGAGCGCTACCGCTGGTGGTAATGATGGTAGTGGTGATGCACTGCGCCTTCATGTATCTCTCTATACTGCTTCTACCGATGGTGCCCCATTGACTGCTGCTTCTACATCTACTGTCACGCCCAGCGATGCCATCTGCGTTGCATCCGGCTTTACGACGTACATTCCTCGAGGCCCTTCGCAGGCGTGCGCAGTGGCTCTCACAACAGAAGGTGGAGTGCCTTATGGACGTATGTGTTGGTGGGCACAGGTAGACGCTGGCATCATGACTACTCAGAGTCGTGCCAACAGCGAACGAGAGTGGCTCTCGCAAGAAGAGGGTAGCCAACGACACGAGGAGGCAATGCCGATACTAGTGCATGTACGGGTATCTCAGCTTCTTGTGTGTGGCGCTGAGCTCACACGGCAAGGGCATAAAGGAAAGCACATTAGCGTGGAAACACCACGAACACAGAGCGAGAGAAACCCTCTTCCGGCATCAGCAGCATCATCATCATCATCAGCAGCTTCATTGCCAACGGTGTACGTTATCGCCCCAACCCAGCAGATGATGTCCAGCACCCACGCACGCAATGAGCGCACTTTTCTGACTTTATCCACTGCTACTCTAACCTCTCACAGTCGCAACGGCGGTGCAGAGACAGATGGCGTCGATAGCGCCGCACATGTAAACTCAGATGATCCCAGCAGGGCTGAGGATGAGTCAACCAGCGCAGGTACTACTCATCAATGGGATGGAGATCTGTGCACTGTGGTTGGCGCTGACGTGAAGCTCTACGTGACAGTGCCCGCCGCTGTACGGGAGCTGCACGCCGAGTTCTGGGGCGATGCGGGGGCGCATCGCGTGATGAGTTGCCAAGCTTCCTTTACGCTTTACTCGGAAGCCTTTTCTGCTGGCCCTGGGCAGGAAGAAGATAAAGGAGTGGGCGAGCCGGTACGGAAGGCGGAGTACTTCACCGCTGACCTCGTCAACTCCTCTAGTGGGGAGTGGGTTGGGAGGTGCACCTGTGAGGTGACGCAACTGGCTACCACACACGATGTGTTTGACCCTCGTACCATTTTCTGCCACCGTGTTGCCAGTCTCAAGGTCGTGGAGTGCGTCGGCCTAGTTTCAGGCGATGTTGCCCAGCTGCAGTTTCTCTTGAATGCATACGACGGGCTAAGGAGGAAGGCGACGGAGCAGCGAGCCAGACAGGGTCGCGTGACTCGACGACTGCGGGACCAACTCAAGGTGGTATATGGAGCACTAAGGCGCGCCGCTGCCACGCTCCACGAAGACACAGCTAAGAGCAAGGACGGTACAACCCAACTAACGTTAAAGCTGGACTTCTTAAAGAATGGAAACACCGCGACGCCTGGCTCACTCACGCAGGTGGTTTCTCGATTCTTTGTCCCACCACACGCCGATGCACTCCTTCAAAGTCTCATGCACGAGGACCCGACCATCGCGAAGGCCTTGCGCCGTCGCCGTGCTCAGCAACAGCAGCAGCAACTGCCCTCTTCGCAGCCTCTTCTTGAGGCGCAGCTCTCCGTGACCAACGAGGCCCCAGTGCGTTTGGATGTCACGCTCCACGCTCGGCAGATGAGGTGTGCAACTGTTGGATCAGGTGCGTGGACCGTGCACCCACGCCACCTTGCGGATCCACCATGCAGGGAGTCTTTGTGGCTTGCACTTGCTACGTATGGACTGCAGGAGGGAGGAGAGGCGCGACAGCAGGAAAGACGGCTGACGTCTGCAGGGGAGGTAGAGAAGGGCGGTGCTGCAAAGAAGCGGGTGGCAC
>JASANZ010001896.1:0-22750 GCA_030849805.1 Sergeia podlipaevii | reverse complement strand
GCGCTTTATATATAAATATTTATATATATACACACACACACACACACACACACACAAGAAAAAGGCAAAACAGAACAAGTGGTACATACATAAATAAATACAGTGAGAGAGAGAACTAAATGGCGATTTCTTCAATCTTGATTGCTCTTAGTGTGTCTGTTGGCCTTGCCGTCCTCGCCGCCGTCACATTTGCCACACAGTCAGTGCGGCGATGGGATTTCACGACGAGCACTGTGCTCCTCACCGGTGGCAGTGCAGGCATCGGTCTCGAGACCGCGAAGGAGCTGGTGCGCAGGCGTGCTCGCCATGTTGTGATCGCAGCGAGGCGTGAGGCGATCCTCCGCGCCGCTGTGGAGGAACTGGAGGCGGTCAAGGCACACACACACAGTCCCACCCTCTTGTCTTTCGTTGTGATGGACGTGTGCGATGAGCGGTCCGTTGTGGAGGGCGTGGCGGCGGCGGAGCGACAGTGCGGTGGGGCCACGATTGACTTACTCATATGCAACGCTGGCTTTGCGTACCCGGCGCGCTTCACTGACTGCACCATGAAGGATGCACGTGATGTGATGAACACCAACTACTTCGGTTGCGTCGCCTTGATTCAAGCACTACTGCCCAAGATGATCAAGGCAGAGAAGGGCCGCATTTTGTTGACGAGCTCCATGTGTGCTCGCGCGTGCGTGGCGGGCTACACGTTGTATGCACCCACCAAGGCGGCTGTGCGTGCTCTTGCACACAGCGTTGACATGGAGAGTGCCTGTTTAGGAGTGAGAGCGCAGGTGGCGAGCCCGCCCGATGTGGAGACGCCCGGATATGAAACCGAGAACACTGCCAAGAGTCCAGAGTGCGCCAAGATTTCAGCGTTTGGTGGGTCAAAGCCATTTACAGCTGTGGCCATGGCCCGCGCGATGGTGGCTGGGATCGAGGAATACAAGTTTGACATCACGCTTGGCAGTGATGGTGCCTTTCTGAACTTTGCTGGTGCCTGCATGGAGCCCTGCGCAAGCACTGGTCAGCTGCTGCTTGAGGTACTCATTGCAGGCCCGGTCCGGCTTGGGCTGGCGGTGTTTGCGAAGTTTCACTACAACATTGTGAAGGATGTGCGTCTTGGTGAACAACAGGCGGCTGCGTCTCTACCAAAGAAGACAAAGTAGAAAAAGAAGAACAACAACATAGAATAGACGCAGAGGTGGCGTACTGCGATAGGGAAACGAGAGAGATAGGTAAAGAAGCAAAATGTTTTTTATCTTATCTCTTTTTTCCTTTATGAGTGGCGCTGTTCTTCCTGCGTCATATATGTTCGACGTCTGCTCTATGGCCTATGTGTCTGAAAAATGATAAAAATAAGATTGGATTATGTCGGAGTCGTCTGCAGTTGTGCTATATTTTTTTTAAAAAAAAGAACGAGTACTGCTTTCTGTTTGTATATCCTTTTTTATTTTATGATTTTACATGTTTTGTTTCCTTTATTTTTCATTCTTCTTCCATTTTTTTTTTTAACCGGCTTTTTTTTTGGTGTTCTCTAATGTTTAATTCTGAAGTGTGCAGAGAAGAGAAAAATAGAAATGAAACTACATTTAGATATACATACATGTGCATATCGTCATAGGTCTCATTATGCCCTCTATTCGCCCACTTTCCCTTCAATCGTTGCCTCTGTATTTTGCTCTCAGTAGCACAGCGCTGCTTGGCTATGTCGCGGTGGACACCTACCGCAGTCGCCGCGGCGCCACGCCCCTCTTTCAGGCCCAACGAATCGTAAAGACGGTAGAGGCGAGGCGATACCCATGCGTGGCGCTCGAAGGCTTTGATGCTGTCGTTCGAGACTACTACGTCACACACCCTTCCTCCTCTTCTGCCTTTGCCATCACGATGAAAACAGGTGGGAACTGTGAGTCAAAGCACGAAGAAGACAATTTAGACATGTGGAGGAGATGGTCTCGCGTCTTTTCTGATGACGCTATCAAGAAACCTCGGACGGCGAAAGACACGGAGTCGGTGAGGCTAGTAGTCCCCGCAGCAACGACCGCTTCTTCACAAGAGTCAAGGGAGCTACAGTCAGCGGATGGGGCAGTGCGTGACCAGCACGTCGCTTCCAGCCGCTGGCCACCTGGCACCCACAAGTACACTGCTCTTGTGCTGGAGCCGTCCACGTCCGCGTCTTCTAGCGCGCGCAGAACGATTCATGATAATCCACTTCATGCTCTCACAGACAGCGCCACACATCAGTCTCTTGTACGGTGCAAACCACTTTCGACCATCATGGACATGGACTGCGAAGGCGATCCGACGTACCTTGGCGCGCCGTACCTGCGCGTGATGCTTAGCGCGCTGCTTCTCTTGCCCAACTCTGTTCCACCTCTGAAAGTGGCGGTGCTCGGCGTCGGTGGTGGCTCGCTGCCAAACTTCCTTCAGCGTTATTTTAGTCGCAGCATGCGCTCGCTTGACCTGGTGGACGTGGAGCCACAGTGTCTACGTGCTGCTGTGGAGGACCTTGGCATGAAAGCGGGCAGCGCCACAGTTACGAGCGCGCTCAATGTGGGTGAGGTGGCAGTGAAGCTGCATGCTATGGACGCTGCAAGGTTCTTGAGACTCGCACTGCCCGTGCTGTCACCGCTGCGCTGGGCGGCGAGAGAGGTGGAGGATGACAGCGGGGGTAACGATATCTCCTCCGCTAGCACGACCTGTGCTGCAGAAACAGGAGGACAAACTAGAAGGGCGACCCCAATCTTTGCGGATCGACTTCACTCTGCCTGTGATGCTGCCACTGCTGCTGCTGCTGCTTCAGCGGGTATGACAGAAGGCCTAGATGTGGATGGAGGTAGTGGGGGGCCCTGCGGAGGCGGGGGCGTCAGCGATATCCCTGCCCTCTCCAAGAGGACTCCTTTCCGCCCATACGACCTTCTTTTCATTGATTTGTTTGTTGGCAGCGAGCTGGCAGGCAGCGTCACGAGCGCGGAGTTTCTCACTCTCTGCAGGGCCTCCATGTCTCAGTACGGCGTGGTCGCCTTTAACCTACCAGAGCGCAACCCATCCTTTCTTACGAGCTGCAACACTGTCTTTGGGCGTTCTAATGTGTTTGCTATCCCTGTACCCACCTCATCGAACACGATCGTGCTGGCGCGCGGTGGTAGCGCTGGTACTCAAGGGACAAGGCTGACGGTGGACTTCCCAGCCATGGCACACCGGCACTTTTACCAGCGGGCAAAGCAGCTGCAGGAGCACTATAAGCTGCCGTACGATCTTGCTAATCATTACCCTGTCATGTGGCGATTTTGGTGAGCAAATAAACGGGGAAAAAATAAAAACGGTGACATGGGTGTTTTCTTGGATTGCATTTTGTTATCATTATTATTATTGTTGGCATTGTTGTATTTTTATATATTGTGATCACATTATTATTATTATTAAATATATAGTTGATTGTGTCGCCCACATATAAGTTGTGGATTGGCTTGCAGCGTGCTCAGTACAATCAATAACATTCCATGTGGATTACTTCCATGAACTCTCCTTCCCTCCCTCCCCCATCTCTCTCTCTCTCTCTCTATACATATATATGTATTGTGTGTAGCAACGATAAATATATATCTAAGAGAATCTCAATCATTACTGCTTACTCATTATTTATTAAAACTACTAGTAACTTTCATTTTAGCTGTTTATTTTTTTTATTCATTATTTTGTCTCTCTCCCACTCGCAAGCAACAAAACGCAAACGAGAACAGCAGCAAGATTAAGTAAATAAACGAAAATAAAACGTCTCGTGCTGTATCAATGCCTGACATGAGTGCCACCATCGCTGCCGCGCGTGCCTGTGCAAGCACCATCCTCTTTCAAAGTATTCGTCTCCAGGCATTTAGAGGCGCTGTGCCTCACGTGATGCTTGTGGTAGACCGCGTCCCGTGTGTTCAGCAGAAGGTACTCATTGAAGGATACCGCCAGGTTTTAGATGACTTTAACGCTTCCAAGGGCATGCGCACGAAGGACGGTGACGGAGCGAAGCTGCCGTTACAAACCAGCTCGAGTGCAGCCGCGGATCACCACAGCAGCAGTGCTGCTAGCGCTAGTGAGGATCTGTTTGTTTCACTGAACCCTGCCGCAGTGACGCCTTGTGGTGGTGGTGGGCTTGAGCCCCAGTGTGCTGCAGGTGAGTGCATCTCCTACTCGGTCTTACCTTTCGTCGCGGACACATTCCTCACCGACATGCGTGTGCTGCAGGCCTTCCTTCGTCAATGCGGAGAGGAGGAGAAGGAGGAGAAGGCGGCGGCTGTGGATGGTGGTGGTGGTGGTGCTGCTGCCGCCCCAAGCTCGCGCTGGAGTGATGCGGAGTTTGCCACGCAGTACGGCCGCATCTCACGTTTTCTGAGACCACTTGACGCTGTGAATGGCGGAGAAGATGCAAAAGGCGAGGCTGCGCTGGAGGCGCTACGACACGGCCCGAAGCGCGAGCTGCTCGCCTTTATCCTCATTCAGCAAAGCGCTTTTCAGAACGAGATGCAGCGATACCGTCTGCGCCTTACTTTATATGATATGGGTGCCCGCGTCGCTGAGCACTGCCACTTGGAGTCCATGAGCGCTGCGGCCGACGCACTGGTGAAGCAGGGCAGGTACAGGGAGGCGCTTGAGCACGATGAGGTGTACAGCTACGCACGCTCATGCTCTTTTCCTCCTGCTGCTGCGGAGGTGCTCGGCAAGTCCATCGCGGATTCCATCGATCTTTTTTCGTGGTGTCGTCGCTCAAGCAAGGAAGGGATGGATGGCGGCAGCAGCGAGTTCGACGATGGCAACAAGAAGGTGGCGGCGGTGGGAAATTATTTTGCTGCGGCGCCATCCGCGGCGTTTGCGGCTGCACTTCGTAATGAGGACATTTGGGGTCTGTTTAACAAGGGAGCTCTTGTCTGGACTAGCGGGAAGGGCGAAGTGGCGAGCAGCAGCTGTGGCGCAAGCAACGGCAGTAGTGACGACGGAGAAGAAGGCGACGACGCTAACGATGGCAGTCATCCGCACCACAGCTGTAGTGGAGGTGCTGCACAGTATGATGAGGTGATGAAGATGCCTATTGTGGGACCTGGCGCTCCACTACGCATCGTCTGCAAGGACCGCAGTCATGTGCTGGAGTTTCACGGAGGCATGGAGGACTGCTTGATGAACACGGGGTCCTATCCGGCCGCGAGCGACACGGAGCGCAACGATGTCGCCGCTCATCGAGTGCGCTTTGCCATCAATCATTCGGTAGTCGCAAATGCTGAGAGCAGCCACGGCAGCGGCAGCGCGGCCCCTGCTGAGGAACAGAAACCGACACCTGTGCATGGACGCATGAAGAAGCAGGAGTACCTGGCGATGCTCAAGGAGCAAGGCAAGAAGCCGAACAGCAAGAAAACCAAGGGTCACAAGAATGCCAGCAGCGATAACGACGAGGAGGAGGAAGAGGAGGCGTCACGTCCACGTGGATCCACCATTGCCACTAGCATTGGGGGAACGTTCCCGATAGGGGAGGTCATCAGTGAGTCCTTTGATCTCTCCAAGTTGAGTGGTACGTGCCACATTTTCGCCTACCCAGATCCCTTCAAGAACGTCGCGATGAGCAAACCGCGGCCTTTTACCATGACAATCGAAAAAGGCGTCGTGACGGATGTATCAGAAAACGCGCCGGATGACTTTGTCGATCTGCTCTCGCTCGTTCGACAAACAGAAGGAGACTGCTATGTGCGTGAGCTAGGCATTGGGCTGAACCCTTATGTTGGACTCTCACATATCCTCACGGATGTTACCTCCTTCGAGCGACAATGGGGTATCCACCTCTCGCTGGGGCAGCGGCATCCTTTGTTTGTAAAGCAAGCGAAGAAGTGCAACCCAGATGGCACAGTCGCGAGCGGGGTAACCGTGGATGGGCCAGTGTTGAAGCGCAAAGCGGGCAAGTATCACATTGATGTCTTTGTGGATGCAGCGGAGTTGCGGATTGGAAGCTTGGTTGTTGACTTCACAAAGGGTATTGCGACCCCGTGAGCGCTGTTTTGTCATGTCAGTCATTTTTTTAATTATTTATATATATATAAATCAAGTTCGTTGATATATATATATATATATATCTGACGTCGTTAAACGAAAAGAAAGAGGAGGAGAAATCAATCAATAAGAAAAAAAAATGTGGTGAGTACACTGTGTTGAACGTATTCTTATGCGTTTTGAGTGCGCGTGCACAAGGGGGAAGGAAGGCAACGACGATAACAACAACAACAAAAAAGCAATAGCATTTAAAGAAGAAAAGAAGAGGAGGAGTAAATAAAGGCTTTAAAGATCTTTTTTTTATTTACTATATATATTTCCGTTCTTGATGATATATATATATATATATATATAGTCTGCAAGCACGAAGTATATATTGGCTACATTATTGCTTTGCCTTGCTAACCCTGCTTCATCTTATCTATCTATACATACAAAAATAACCATAATGCATATTCATATTCTCTCTCTCTCCCTTGAGATCTCCTTCTAAATTGACGCTCAGCAAAGAAAAAAAAAGCGCGTATCTTTTGTATCTTTAAAAAATATATCCTTAAAAGAAAAAAACGTTTCTATCCGTGTTCAACGCTTCCTGTTTTTCCAATCTTTTTCTTCTGGTTTTGTTCCTTTCTTTTTCTTTCCATTCTTTGTTCTTTTCTTTTTAAGTTAACTTCAACCAGTATTTTTATCTGATAAACTCATCAAAGCAAAACAACAAGATATTACCCGACATACACTCGCATACGTTTCATATATATATATATATATATATTTATTTATATATATATAGCTTCCACATCAACATCCACAGGAGAGAAAAAAAAAGAGAGAGAATAACACTCAAGATGCTGCGCCAGTCTTTTCTTCTCCGAGCCGCCGCAAGTGCCAGTATGGTGACCATTCTCGATGGAGAATGCGTTCTTCAATTCAATAGCGAAGAGAAGGTGGCACTTCTCTCCTTACAGCGACACGCATGCAAAAATGCGATTGGCAAGGTCATGCTCAATCAGCTCCGCTCTGCCATCGAGGCGTGTGCGGGCCGTGGACCTTCCGCGATTGATGTCCGCTGTCTTGTGCTCGAGAGCCTCGTGCCGGGGGTCTTCTGCGCTGGCGCTGACCTCAAGGAGCGCAAGTTGATGTCCGTGGATGAGGCACGCGCCTTTGTGGATACGCTGCGAGGCACGTTCTGTGAGCTGGAGGATCTCGAGATCCCCACCATCACCGCCCTCGAAGGAAAGGCTCTTGGCGGCGGCATGGAGCTAGCTCTCTCGACTGACATGCGTCTTGCCGGCAGCGAGGCCGTGATGGGGTTCCCCGAGACGGGGCTTGCCATTATTCCTGGTGCTGGTGGCACAGTGCGCGCCCCTCGCTTGATCGGTGCCAGCGCTGCGCTTGAGTTGATCCTGTCTGCTGAGCCTGTGAACGCGTCAAGGGCGATGGAGCTGCGACTGGTGAACCGCGTGGTTCCTGCGGGCTCCGCTACTCAGGAGGCTCTGAAGCTGGCAGCACGCATTGCCCGCAACGGACCCCTCGGCGTGCGGGCGGCAAAGGCGTCCGTGAAGGAAGGCTATGGCAAGCTGAGGGACGCGGCGATGGCGGTCGAGCACGCTAACTATGAGAAGGTGCTGGCGACGCAGGATCGTCTGGAAGGCCTTAAGGCTTTTGCTGAGAAGCGCCAGCCAGTGTATCTTGGCAAGTAACCAGAAAGCGTGTGGGAGAGCCACAACTAGGTCAATGGGGATAGCTGTTTAAAGGGGGGGGGAGAGAGACGCGTGCAACTCTTCTTTTTTTTTTTACCGTTTGACACTTGATACATCACAAACTGTGTACATCGAGGAATCCACTGATATAGGGAGTGGTGAGGGTGGAAGTACTTTCATCTTTTTGTATGTGAAGAACGTGCCGCTGTGTGCGGCGCTGCTTCTTTTAATCCGTGTCATCTTCTCATCTTCATCTTCTTTTTTTTCTGGTGTGTGTGTATGTATCTGATCTTTGTTGCATCTGCGAACGTTTTTGTACCTCTCTTGTCTCTCAGCTCACTTTTTACTCAAAAGCTCTTTGTTATCTCTCTAAATATATATAATCAAACAGAACATGAACTTTAGAGATTGATGTGCATTTTTCGTGGATTTTCTTTTTTAAAAAAAAACACACATTACATTTGCTTCTGCTGTTCTGCTTCATCTATATATACAATATTATCTATTGACATATTCCCTCTCTTTTCTCAAAACATTTTTTTGTTGTTGTTGTTGATATACAGGATACTTACGCCCTTCAACGTATAGTAAAAAAATAAACGAGAATACATACAGTTCAGCTTAGCTTTTTTTCTATCTCTATCAAGAGCAAGCCACACACACAAAAAAAAAAGTTAACTAATTGACCTCTGCAAAGCAACCAAAAGAGGAAGAACAATAAAACAGGGAAACATCATATAGTGATCACCTCGGTTTTTTCATATATATATATATATATATATATATATTTCCCTCGATATCTTTATCTTATATATACAAACCTCCGATATTATTGTCATATTATTATAAAAAGGAAACCGATCACCAACACCCTCTTTTCTTCAATCGTATTTGATTCAACATGGCCGACGAAGAATGGAAGCGTAACTTGACGGTGCCCAAGCGCGACACCCGCAAGAAGACCGAAGATGTTCAGTCGCGCCGTAACGTCAATTTTGAAGAGTACGGTCTGCGTCGTGAGCTTCAGATGGGGATCTTTGAGAAGGGCTTTGAGAGGCCTAGTCCTGTTCAGGAGGAGGCGATCCCAGTTGCACTTCAGGGGAAGGACATTCTTGCTCGCGCGAAGAACGGCACCGGCAAGACAGCCTCCTTTGTGATCCCCGTGCTGGAAAAGATCGATACCAGCGATCGGAACATTCAGGCTCTTCTCATGGTGCCCACCCGTGAGCTAGCGCTCCAGACCGCTCAGGTGACCAAGGAGCTCGGCAAGCACATCGCCGGCCTTGAGGTGATGGTCACCACTGGTGGTACGGTGCTGCGTGACGATATTCTCCGCCTCACCAATCCAGTTCACATCCTGGTCGCCACTCCTGGGCGTGTCCTGGATCTCGCCAGCAAAAATGCTGCAAAGCTTAACCACTGCCACATTATGGTTCTCGATGAGGCGGATAAGCTCCTCTCCCCCGAGTTCACGGTTATCATGACTGACCTCTACAATCTCCTCCCTCGCGACCACCAGTCAATGCTCTTCTCTGCCACCTTCCCCGTCACCATCAAGGAGTTTGCTGACCGCTACCTGGACGACCCCTATGAGATCAACCTTATGGACGAGCTTACCCTCAAGGGCGTCACGCAGTACTACGCCTTCGTCGAGGAGCGCCAGAAGATCCACTGCCTCAACACGCTCTTTAACAAGCTCCAAATCAATCAGTCTATCATTTTCTGTAATAGCGTGAACCGCGTCGAGCTTCTTGCGAAGAAGATCACACAGCTCGGATACAGCTGCTACTACATCCACGCTCGCATGCAGCAGCAGCACCGTAACCGCGTCTTCCACGACTTCCGTGAGGGTCACTGCCGGAACCTTGTCTGCTCTGATCTTATTACTCGCGGTATTGATATCCAGGCCGTCAACGTGGTCATCAACTTTGACTTCCCCAAGTTTGCTGAGACCTACCTGCACCGCATCGGTCGCTCTGGCCGTTTCGGTCACCTGGGTGTCGCTATCAACTTCGTTACCTACGAGGATCGTTACAACGTGTATCGCATCGAGCAGGAGCTTGACACGGAAATCAAGCCTATTCCTTCCGAGATCGACCCTGAGCTGTATGTTGCATAATCAGGTAGAGGGGAGGGGGGGAGGGAGGAGTATTTTATTTTTTAAAAAAAGGAAAGGGTGATTGATGGGGAACAATGAAGAAAAACAATTTTTTAAGGCGCGGTACAAGACGAATAAAAAGAGAGAAAGCATAACAACGAGTGGACAAAAAAAGAAAGAACTATAGCAACCTACAAGGGTGTGACGGCAATTTCTTTCTTTTTTTTCTCTTTTTTTTGTTGTGTCTCCCTTTCTTTTATAAAAAGAAATGCATACCTCCGCCTCCCCCCACACGTTCAAACGCGCGAGTCCGCGCCACACACTCCAGGTACACGCACACATACATACAAGGAATGACATCTAATTACGAACGTCTATTTACATGACACAGTATTTTCTTTGAATAACTGAGAGGTTTTTTTTTGAAAAAAAAAAAAAAATAATGAAAGATGGATACACATGAAACGATGGGAAAAAAAAAAATCAAAGAGGGATTATTACGAATTATGGGAAAGACTTCATTGCTTTTTTTTTTAAAAAAAAAAAAAAGGAGGGGGAGGATAGCACACACAGCAAAGAAATTTGCATTGAGAGGAGGGGAAAAGTGGCAGAGAGTGTAGCATGAGCCAAAAAAAAAAAAAAAAAAAAGCAGAATCGCGTTTAGTATCTTAACTTTTTCTTTTTGTACTGTTGTATGATTACTGTTTCTATTTTTTTTTTTTCTCTCTCTTTCACTTTTCTCACTCTATTTCTGTTTTTTTTTTCTTTTCTTTCTTGTCCTCCTGCGCTGCTGTCTTCTTTATTCTTACCAGGCTTTTTTTTTTTTTCGTTTGATATCTACAAGTATTTTTTCTTTTTTGTGTTGTCTTTATCATTACTATTATTATTATTATTGTTGTTGTTTGGGCTGGAGTTTGTAAGACGATAGTGTGACTTTGGTAGCGAAACAAGAATAATAGTAGTACTAATAAGAAAACAGAGGAGACGAAGGGAGAAAGAAAGAAAAAAAAAAGCACACATATCGTTATGATTTTTGTAGTGCACACCACCTACACATGACTTAATGACAATTGGAAAGAATATATATATATTTCTTATATGCTTTGCTTTTAGTCATGTGCTATACGGGTGCTTAGAGGAAGACAAAAACGAAAAAGGAGGAGAGAAAGAGAGAAGGGGGAAAAGGAAGGAAAAAAAGAGAAAAGATGAGTGTCTGTTTTAGGGTTCCTGCGTATTAGGTGCCAAGCTTCGTGACTGGGGCAACAGCTCATCTTGAACTCCTCTTTGTCGGTGCTGGAATAGAAAGATTTTCTTTTAGAAAAAAAAGCATTTCGCTTTGTTGCTGTCGTTTCAGTGGTTCTAATATATGTTTCTTTTTCCTTTTCCTCCTTTTTTTTGATGGAGTTTACATGAAGTCCTTTTTGTTTCCTCCTTTTTTTTCTATCGTTTTTTTTTTCTCTCTCTCAATGTGTGTGTGTGTGTGTGCACACTTTCTATCTTTCTCTTGACACTTTTTTTTTCCTCTCTATCTGTTATCTCTCACTATCTCTCTTGTTTGTTTGTTTGTTTGTTTTTTTATTTATTTTATCTTATTTTTTTGTTCCTTCTCTTTCTTTTATCACCTTATGTTAATTTGCAAAGAGACAAAAAAAAAAGACCTGATATCATTTACCGTCTGTATGTTTACATCCCTTTTGCCCACTATGCTTCTTCTTTTTTTCCCTCTTTCTGGCACTTGCATTGATATTTATATATATATACACACACACACGCATATGAGGTATCGTAGAATGTTTCTTTTGAATTCTCTCCTTCCACTCTCATTTTTTTTTCTCTGTTTATCTTCGCGGCGACGCATACACACTGCAACTATTTTTTCCCCCCTTTTTTGTTCGTTGTTAGTTGATTTGCATTTGGTTCACTTTTCCTTTTTTTTTCTCTATCGTAGTTCTAAAAAGTGTTTGAGCAGAAAGCTTTCACGTTTGCATCTTTTCTTGTCAGCACACTTTGGAAGACTGAAGGGGGGCGTTTATTTGTCTTTGCACGGATAATTCCTCGTACCGTAGCTGTGAAACTGCACATCAACAACACGGAGAAAGAGGAAAAAAAAATATGAAGTAGAGAAAATGAGTGCGGGGGTGGAGGGGGGAGATATGAAATGATTTCTTTTTTTTTCATTTGATGAAAAGCGACGAGAGTGCGTGTGCATATGTATGTGTATGTAAGGGAAGCTATTCAACGGTGTTTTTTGGGGGGTGATTTTACAGGGAAACTGAACAAAAATGCAATCCACAGACAACTCCACTTATCTTTCTTTCTTCAAATGTTCTTTCCTTTTATTATTACTACTATTATCTTGTGTGATTTTTTTCTTTTTTTTTTCTTTCTTCTCACCCTTTTTTTTTCTTTCCTTTTCTTCTGTACGTTGTTTCTTAGAATTGCGCTTCTACTTTCCCTCCTCTTCCGCGATCTTCCTTCTTTCCATACATTTTTTTCTTTTCTTTTTTCTCTTTTCTTTTCCTTTTCTTTTTTTTTCTTTCGTGTGTGTATTCTTTGTTTGTGTTGAGTATTTGGAAGGGAAAGAAGGGAAGGAAAAAGAAACGCGAGGAAATAGATTTGAGAAAGATAAAGGAGTCCTGCTTCGATGCGGAGCCATTTATCGGAAGCTGTTTATATCTATCTCTCTATCTCTCTCTCCTTCCTCTTTCACTGTTTATAACATTTTTTTTTCCCCTCTCTCCCATCTCTCGTGCACTCAACATGAGCGCATACCAATATGAATAAGGGTGTGTATGAGGTTTAAGTTAGTGCTCTCTTTCTATCTCTCAGTCGGTTTTGTTTTCTTTTTCGTCGCCACACTGCTACTTCTATTGTTATTGTTATTATTATTGTTATTATTCACTTTTTTTTTTTTTTAAAAAAAAGGATAATTCGACAACGATTGAAAAAGGAGGGGAAAGAAAAAAAAAAATGAGAGAGGAGGGGAAGAGAGGAGGGGCAGTAGCCGCAATTATGAAGGAAAGGGGAGTGAAAGGAAAGAAAAGGACAACGATAAAAAAAAAAAAGATAATGATGGATGTGTGTGCATGAGTGGGAGTGCGATAGCAAACGACCCCACCTTTTTTTTTTCTTTTTTGGTAATGGGAAAAGAAATGCATATATAAATATATATATATGATGTGGGACGGAATATGATTTTTTTTCTTGTTTATATTTTAAAAAAAAATGGAGAAAATAGAAAAAAAGAAGAAGATATAGCAATCATTGCGTATCTTCTTTTTTCAAAAAAAAATAACTAGTTGCCATCGTGTGACCAATTTACATATACATTTTGGAGGGAGTGTGAGGAGGAGGGAGAGGGGGNNGGGGGGGGGGGGGAGGAAACAGTCAGCTCACCCCTCCTTATTGCTCTGGTCTTTCTTTCTCTTTTTTTCTGTTCTTCTCTATTTTTTTTTTTTCCCCCTTCTCTTTCTCTTTCTCTCTCCGTAGTAGTAGTAGTAGTATTTATAGATCAACATAGTCAGAGACCCCCTTTTTTTTTGAAGGAAAGCAAATAGTTGTGAAGGATGAAGGAGGAGAAGTTTAGAGAAGGACGTTTCTTTCCAGAAAAGAAAAAAAAAAGGAAAGTAGAGAAGATGATGGTGGCAGTTCTTACTAATTTGCAAATGTACACATACAGCAACGACAAGCAATAATACACCAAAAGTGAGAAACTTTTTTTTTGTTTGTTTATTTTTATTCACAACGGTGTGCAACACTGGGAATGATATATATATACCGCTTTGATTATCTCTCTTGTTTCTATATAGAGTGAGTCGGTAGCCAAATTAGTATTTATGTTGTTGATGTTGATGTTGATGTTTTTTTTTCTTTTGCCATTTGTAGTACATATGTATATCGGTGTAATGACAGATTTTTTTTTCTGTTTCACTATTATTATTTTTATTATTATTACTTTTTTTCTCTCTCTCTCTCATTTGCATTTTTGATGTTTACTTTTTTCTTTGAATCATCACTACTATAGTTTATAATTATAATTTTTTTTTATTATAGAAGCAAATCGTCAATCTACAGCGAACGAGATAGTTATTCACCCCACCACTAGCACACAACATATATACAAAACACACTCCTCTTTTTTTTTTCCTCTTCTTCGCACTCTTCATAGAAATCATAATCATCTCTTTTATATATATAGAAAAACAAACTTTTTTTCCCTTTAGAGATACAGGAAAGTTAAGAGCGAGAGAGAGAGAAAAAACAAGCTGCTATTAAAGAGAAGTATTGGCAACCGCGCTGCAAAAGCGGAGAAAAAAAAAGAAAAATGGACAGTCAGCCCGTGCCATGCAGCAGTCCTCTCAAGCGCCACCGCCAGGAAGGTCGGGACTTGTGGCATGAGGAAACCGAGGAGCGGGCCAGCAGCGGTGCCCGCACGGAGGTTCACTTCACCGTAGATGCATCGCAAGGCGAGGAGGGGATGAACTCTGTTACCAAGATCGATGCTGCTCATGACAGAGCCGACAGCTCCAGTGGCGGCGTCTCTCCCAACTATGACGGCGGTGCGGACGTCGATTTCTCTACGTCAAACAACAACACCTCTCTCATTGGCAGCAACGACGGCATCACCTCCGTCACCAATGTTCGAGTGGCGCTTTCACCATTGCTTAACGCCGTCAGGGGTGAAGGTGCCGAAGGCGAAGATGACTTTGAGGGAGATCTTATGAACATGGCGAAGCAGCCCACGAATGTGTACGAACCCGCCACGGTCCCCTACAACATTACTGCTGACCATACTATTTATAAGAACCTTTCAGTCACGACGACAACAACTACCTCCGCGTCTCCCAGCGTCAATCAAAACCAACACGTGGTACAGCTACTTTCATCCACGACGACGAAGGTCACCCCTGGAGCAGGAGGCATCAAGCATGCTAACGGTCGCCCATCTTCTTCTTTTCTTCGTCGCAACTCATCAGCAGTGGCTGCGGCGGCTGCGCGACCTCCCACGACAGATGGCGCCATCACCACCCTTCACTCCCTCGCACAACTACAGCAGCTGTTCTCGCAAAGTTCAATAGTTGCTGCACCATCCGCACTCCCCATGGTCAATCGTGACTGGCACACACGCAAGAGCAACGAGATGGAGAGCTCCACCAGTGGCGGCAGCAACAACAACAACAAAGAGAGCTCACTTTTGTCGCTTCATGCAGGTGAGACGGTGATGGTGCTGCTGCACCGTGGTGAGGAAGAGCTGCGCGATAAAGTCAATCATTATACCCGCCACCTTGGCATGATGCGTCTCTTCACGCTGGATCTTATCAATCTCCCCCCTCATGAGTTCGACTGTCCCACCGCTGCCTCTGTTGCTGCTGCTGCTGCTGGCATATCCTGCAATGGCGGCGGAGACGTCCGTGTCAGATCGCAAGGCCAAGTGCACGCTGGAAGCGACGATAGTGACGACGGCGAGGAGGAGGAAGGCGACCTCATCGCACCCCTTCCCGTGCGGCACCCTAACGGCGCTGCTGTGGCTGGTGCCGCGGCTTCCTCGTCGTCCTTTGTCCCTTCTTCTTCCGCTGCTGCTGCTGTTGCGGGGGTCATGGGTAGCCCTATGAGTGGCAATCTCTCTAGCCAGCTCACACGGTCCACCGATCACGTCACACACCGCGTGCGTGAAATCCTGAGACTTGGTCAGCAGGAAGCCACGGCGACATCTACAGAGACCGGCGCACGCTGTGAGCATCTTCAGTTCCCAGCTCTGATTGTTTGGAGGGCTGCGCATGGGCTCCGCGAGGAGTACCCGCCCATGCCGCCGCTTGTGCTCGGCAGTCAGCCCCCTGCTTCCCAGCAGTCGAACTTCCGCTTCTGTGATATCATGGCGGCCAATGGTGGTCCTTTAGTTGTGAAGGAGCTCACGAACTGCGATCAGGTGCATTCCATCCAGCTGTGGCAGCCTGTCTTTTCCGTGGAGCACCTGCGCCGTGTGGTGGCGGCAACTGTTCGAGCTCATCCCGGATACGTGCCTGGGCAGTCAAGCAGAACGGTCATCTACTTTGGCGCTTCATGGTGCCCTCCATGCATGCGCATCGTCAACGCCCTGCCGCAGCTCATGACCGATGATGTCCCACAGAATGTTCATTGTCTTGTGAAGGCAGACATGGACCTTGCGAAGCCGCTCTATGATCTTTTCAAAGTTGAAATCATTCCCGTATTTATGGTGTTTGACAATGCGCTGCTGCTCAACTGCGACAACGATGTGCTGCCGCCGCCACCAGTCGCTACTGACGCGCTGTCCTTCTCGATGTCTCAGCAGCAGCAGCAGCATCCTGTCAACGGGGCCTTGCGCGATGCGTTTGCCAAGGCGGAGTTAGGCCGCCTGCAGGACTCACGCCGAGGAATGGTCGCTATGTTTATTCAGAAACATTGCAAGGGGCTCTGCTTTGATGAGGATTTTTAAAAGAACACACATATATATATGCATGTTGCGTTGTTGCCAAATGAGAAGAAGGAGGGCTAGAGGGGAACCGTTCGTGAAATGCGAGTGGAGCAACACCTGCTTTTTACGGTGTGTGCCTCTCATCAACACCACTGGCACCGTATTGCTGTCTCTTCGTGCTCTATTTAGAAGCCACTTTGTTTTTGTTGTTGTTGTTGTTCATACATGCACACACAGTCGCGTATCTGCGTCCTTTACATTATTTTTTTTATTTATTTATGAGTACTATTTTATAGAGAGAAAGCAACACACGCACACGCGCTGGAAACAAAAATAGAAATAGAAGTCATTTTTTTTCTTTTTTGAGAGACTTTATTCTTCTTGTTCTTAGAGCGCATTGGTGCTGTTTTTTTGAGCGCGCTACTTCTTTTTAAAAGTCAAGACAAATCTATATTATTACTATTATAATAACTGTCTTGCTTCAGGCTTGAATGTACAGTGTGTGTGAGGGAGAGAAAGTGCGCGTACATACTCAATAACTGGGAAGATTTCATAGAGTACATTTTTTTTTTTCAAAAAGCCTGCTTGTTTCATATATTATACCGGTTCTTTTTGTTGTTGTTTTTTGTGGTGGTATTGAAGGGTTTTGGAGATACAAACGGTGAAGAATGCGAAAAACTCAATTGTTTCTTATTTTTTCTGTCATGCTTTATATATATATATATATCTTGCTTGTTTGTTTCTTCACCCCCTTACTTTTCTCTCGCTTATACTTTCCTTTTTTTTTTTCTTTGCTGTGACTAGATCATGAAAAGGACGAATACATTCTATTTCTGTACATGTGTGCGTATTCATTGTATGCCTTAATTCATAAAATAAAAAAAAAACAGTACGGATATTTCTATTGTTTCTGTTGTATCTTGATCTACATGGAAGCATTCTCCGATGCGATGAAGGGTGTGTGGGGAACAGTATAGCCCAACTCCTTTTTTTTTTTGATGTGACTTCCCTTGGGTTTTATATGTAGATAGCAAGAACTTATGTTGAAAATTTTTTTCTTTGCTTTTCTACATCGAAACCCCCTCACAATGACTCAATTCCTTTTAAAAAAAAAAAATTGATTTCCTTTTTCTCTGTTATCTTTCTTTCTGTGTGCGTGTAGAACATTATTACTTAGTATAGCCTGCTTGAAGATATATATATATATAATAGAAGCAAGCGAATATATATACATATATACATACATGAAATACAAGGTAGAAGAATAATCATAATACTCACGAAGAAGCAACCGTTTTGTTTGCTTAGGTATTTTATTTTGTGTGTGTGTTCTATTTTCTGTACTATCACAGGTAGAGGTTGGTTTGGTTTTCCAGATTTCTCGTCCTCCTCTTTCTTTTTTTTTTGTCGTTTGCTTGTTTGTTTTCTTCTCATACAACTGCACTTTTTTTTCCCATTATTATTATTATTATTATTATTATTATTCGTCTGTGTGTGTGTGTGATTGTTTGTTTGTTACCTTTAAACCCCGCCCCCTAATTAACACTTTTCTTCTATTACATCTGTTGTCGTTGCTATCGCCACGTCTCTATAATCATACTTTTTATTATTTTAATATTATTATTATTATTATTTTCTCTTTTTGGTAAATACTTATATATATATACATCTACTCCATCATATCACCAATCATGCAGCAGCGGACCACAGCAACACCAAGTGCGTCGTCACCAGATGCCATCCCCAACGTCACTCTCAAGAAGGTTACGGATGAGAGCAATACTGGCGGCACCGGAGCATCTGCTCTTCCTCTCGCGACAGTTCATAACGGAAGAAAGACCCTGTCTGCTTGCTCCCCTTCTTCTTCTTCTTCCTCTTCAGCGGTTCATCGATCTGGCGGCTCGCACGCGTACGTCGCGTTGCCTTTTTATTCGATCTCACCCACGAAAACGACTACTAGTGGTGGCAATATGGCCAACAGCAAAAATATCCGCACAAACATGGACGGCGGCAGCGGCACTCATGCTGAAGCAGAATCAAGGATGCAGCTAGATGGATTGAAAGCGGTTGCATCTCCCTCACCGTGGGCGGAGGATATCTATTCCTTCTGCTCTACAAGCCGTAACACTCAACCCGCTCGTGGTCGGCCAGATGCAATAAGTACTGGCGTCGGTGCACGCGACAGTAGCGGCATCACCAACTCTATAAGCAATGCTCCACGAAGGTACTCCGCTTCTGCATCCGCCGTCTCCGCCTCCGCAGGCACTGGCGTGGCTGGGTGGACGACGACGATGAATTCACCAGTCGTCGTTTCCATCGGAGATAATAATAATGATAGTCGTGAAGGGAATGAGAAGAAACCACAGGGGGGCGATAGTAGTGGCGATAGTGGTATCTCTCACGGTTATGTTAGCGGCAAGAACGGTGCTAGTGCTGCTGCTGCGGCGGCGGTTGCCATTGTTGGAAGCGGTGAAGGAAGAGGGAGAGGCGCGCGAGGGAGCGCTGGGGTGGAGAGTGTACACGTTGCCATGAGGGGTCCACCAGTGTCACCCACAATTCTTCCCTCAACCGCAGCAGCTGCGGCGAAGGTGAGTTCTTTTCCTTCTCATTCTTCTTATGTTTCTGCAGGGACCCCGAAGGCGGAGGCATCTCACGAGGACACATGGGGCGGCGACGAGAGTCGCGACAACAACACTGCTTCTTCTGGCTCTGCTACGGCGGTTGCGACGGCGGTTGCAGCTGTTATTACTGGGAAGAACCATGAAGGTGGCGACGGTGACGGAGAGGGGGGTAGTACCGTTCTTGATGCGCAGGATCGAGTGTATATGAAAGAGATTGGTGTGGCTGAACTTCTTAACGAACTGCACAGGGACTTGCTGGCGGAGCGACCGCGGAACCCGGTTTCCTTCTCTCGTGTCTGGTTGAAAGGGCGGAGGTGGAGAAAATATCAATAGTGAGAGAGAGAGAATAAAAATTCATCGTGTGAGAGATGGATAAATAAGAAGGAAAAGAAGGAGCGAGCGAGCGAGCGAAGCCAG
The DNA here is from genome assembly GCA_030849805.1 of Sergeia podlipaevii. NCBI lineage: Eukaryota > Euglenozoa > Kinetoplastea > Trypanosomatida > Trypanosomatidae > Sergeia > Sergeia podlipaevii. The sequence continues at coordinate 3,472 of JASANZ010001896.1, read as the reverse complement.
AAGGCGACTGCAACTCTACAGGCAGTGGTCATATATATATATGTTTCCACTAGAGAGGTGACGTTATGCTTTGACCTTCTCTCTTTCTTCCTTATATCCATCTCCTCTCCTTATTGTTCCCCTTTTTTTCTTTTTCTTTTACTCGATATAATTTTTTTTTCATTTTGCTCTGTTCAGTTTTTCTTCTTCTTTTTTTTTTATATAAAGTATATATATTTCTATGTGTTGGTCTCTACGGTAGTGCTTTGGAGTGTTGGGCAAGGAGAATTAAAAAAAAAGAAAAAAAATTGAAATAACAGAAGAGTAGTGTAACGTTAAATAACTTTTTTTTTGTGTGTATGTGTGTGTGTGGGGGGAGGGGGGGATGTTGTTTGCTTAGTCGACCGCGCTTCATTATTTACATTGTCTATTGCTACATGTGAGTACGAGCTCCATTTCTTTTATTATTATTATTTAGGCGAAAATGAGTTACTTTATTTTACCTTGTTGTTGCAACTTATTATTATTGTTATTACTATTATTATTATTGCTCTTGTTCATATGTTTCACTATTGTCGTCATGTACAGGGGGTCCTAGTAGTTGCACTGAGATAGTACTATAGTATCTCCCATTTAAAAAAAAAAAAAGCGTTTTTTTTCTTCTATATGCATCCCTTTTTTTGTTTTTTTTGCTGTTCCCAGATTGATGTCTTTTGATTGTCATCCACATCTGCAATGTTTTTCTTTTCTTTTCTTTTTTTAAAAAAGAATAATAATAATAATAATAATTTTTGTTGTTACTGTATTTGATAAAACGCGAAGATATCGATTGCCTTTTCCTTTTGATGTTTGACGTTTTTTTTTTTCTTTTGAATGTCGCTTACAAAGCTCATACATTTATCAAATGAACTACATACAAAAAATAAATGTATAAAAATAGGACTTTAGTGAATAATGGCAAAGTATTTGAGTATATGTGTGTACATGTGCATGACTTGTTCTCGCACACTTTCATCACACTGTAATTTTTTCTCTTCTCTTTTTTTTTTTCCTTTTTTCATCGCCTGTCTGATTTTTGTTTGATTGCTTGTTTTTGTATGCTTCTTTTTTTTTTTGAAGAAGAGATCACTAGGTTTGGGTCAATATCCCTTTAAAGAAATCCTCTATAGAACTGGGACAACAACAATAAGAAGTTGTTTTTTTTTTTTAAAAGAGCTTGCAACATCGAATGGATTATTATTTCTCTGTGATTTCTGGGGTGCTGCCTAGTCTAGCTGCCCCTAAGCGGTCGTACGTTCCGAAGGGCTCGCATCCGCATGTGGCGTGGGTGGCAGAGTCCAACGGGACATCTGCCCCGTGCTGCGGCACCTCAAGACGACTAAAAGGCGATGGGACGACTGCTTGTATGACGACGACAACAGCAACAGCAACCACCGGTAGCGACCATGGTGATAGTGAAGCAAATGGCAAAACACCGATGAGGGAGTACGGTCTTCGCCGCCTTCTCACCGTTGATGGCGCAACTGGTACGCGGATGATGTGCTATTCTTCCTTTTCATCTTTCTCAGTCAACACACAGAATGCCATGACAGCCACACAGTCGACTGCTATTCCCTCTGGACGCCGGATAGGCGTTGTTCTTCCTCCACGCGTAGCGCATGATATGGATGAGGCTCCCGACTTCTTCTATGTGAGTGACGATATCGGCAATGTGTACCGCTTTACTCCCCAACAGCTGCTGTCAGGAGGAGCGGGAGATGAACTGCAAGACGGCGAGGGATCTCCGAAGCGTGTGCGTCATGAGACCGCAACTTCTTCTTCTTCTTTTTCTTCTCTCGCTTCTACCTCGCAGCAATGGTCGCTGTTAGCGCCTGCGCAGTCTTGCCTCACTACTAAGACTTCAGCTGTTGGCTTTGGAAGCTCATCGACATGGCCATCGCTGTTTTCGTCCAGCTATGGTGCGCCAGGATGGGTTGGTCTTGCGGAGCTCCCCGCCATCTCTGCGTCGTCTTCGCAGTCGCTTCTTGCGTGCGCACGTGAGCACTACATGGACTTGCGTGTGGTGGACATGAGTGAATCCGCTGCGGTGGTGGTACGCACGTACAGCACCACTCACTCCCCTACAAGTATGCACTGTCCTGAAGCTCTGCCGCACTGTGTGCTTCTCACCGAGGGCTGCTTGGCCACGCTATTTGACGTGCGGTGCCCAAGTGCAGTGCTGACGCTTTCACAAGTGATGCAGGCCCGAGCAGACGCGGATGCTTCCTCAAGTAGTGCTGTGGATACGACAAGTACTGCAGCCACTGCTGCCAGCGAGGCGGTGGAGGGAGAGGAGGGGCAGACAAGACAGAACTACTTCCCTCTCGTTCCTGGTCGTTTAACGAGCATCGTTGGCAATATCTCAAGCTGCTGTGCAACTGCAAACCCAATGGAGGTGGCCCTGAGCGTTGATCGTTCTCTTTCTCTCTATGACTATCGCAAGTTCAATCGACTTTTCACATCTTCAAATGTCCTCAAGTACTCCATTGCGTCCGTGACGTCGTTTGCGGGAGGTCGCGCGGTCGTGTGCGCCGGTATTGATGCCGAGGTGAGGATGGTCCCATTGCACCCCAAGAGCAGCGGCCAAGACATGCCCGTCGCTGGGATCGTGCTCTCGATTGCTGAGGTTGGCACGAAGAAGTCCAAGCAAGGACAGGGCGATAGCGCTGCTGCTTCTGCTTCTTCGGTCGCAGGTCTCAAGACCGGGGACAAGAAGAACACCGCCTCCATGAGCGACCCTCGTGCACCGGCCGAGAATGACCCTTCGCAGAGCACCTTTCGTACTCGACTCAATTCCTCTGTGTGCTGTGAGACAACATGGCAAGGTGGGTGGGTGACCTCGGTCAATGCAGGTGGGGCCGTGGCGGTGGGGCTGTCCATGGATAGCGAGATTTTCACTACCCAGTAAGCAGCACAGCAGCAGAGGCAACGGGAGCTTCAGGCATGCTCTTTTTTTTTTCGTTTGTTTGGTCTCTGAAAAACACCAGCGAACAAGGGTATCGCCTGTTTAGAGGAATGAGAAGAGGGGGGAGGAGGGGGAATGAATGAAGCTCCTTAATCGGGGCTACGCATCGATATGGGTAGATCGAGGGAAAGAGAGAGAGAGCTCGTCGATAAATCAGTTTGTTTGCTGTGAGACGATGGTAACGTTTGATTGTTTTGTTTTGTTTTTTAACGGTTAATCAATTGCAGATATGCGACTATATCTATCTATCTACCTATCTACATCTGTTTGTAATAAGAAAACTACTGATATTACGTTTTAAAAAAAAATGCTTATAGTGCAAAAGTAAAAAAGCTTTGTTGCAGGTGTCCACTGGTGCGAGATGTTCTCACCACCTAGTGTATCGAGGTCTGATTCTAATCTATAAACTTTTTCCTTTTTTGCTCTCTCCTTTTTTCCTTTTTTTTTTATTATTACAATTTTTTTACTGTTACTTGTTTAGATCGGTAT
>JASANZ010001895.1:0-22713 GCA_030849805.1 Sergeia podlipaevii | reverse complement strand
CAGAAGCCGAGCTTGGGGAGAGCCTCGCGCTTAGGCTTGGCGGGGGCAGCGGCGGCGGACATGGCTGATAGTGACCTGAAAGTTGAGCTATGAGATTATTCAGAAAAAAAAACGTAGAAGTAGAAAGATAAGAGGATGATAAGCAGTGAAAGCTAAGTTAAAGGATAAAAAAGAGATTTTTAATCAAAAGGACTTAACGCAGTGTCGTCATCACAAGCATCAATAACTATTTCTTTACTCGTAATTCTGCTGTAGATGTATGAAAGGGAAAAGTAGGTATAACAGCTTCAACCGTAAAATTTATATTGATTTACAGACAGCGTATTGTGAGATAGCGTGTACGCATAGAAGAAAAAGCAAATGAGAAATACCTACGAAGTTAAACAGTATAGTAGATTGGCTAATATGTACGCTCCACAAGGTATGTGCAAAATGTGTGCATGATGTTCTTTGAGAGGGATGGTGCAAGGTGTGGATCCAAAACACGCCAGCTTTCTTCGATGATGATTCGTGCCTCACTAAGGCATGCATTCACCGCGCCCGTTTTATTGATGAGTGCAAGCACCTCTTTAATCTCCTTCATCTTCTTGGGTTTTGTCTTGAGAATGTTCCAGAGCGCCTCTCTGTCATCCCGTTCAAGTTTCTCCATTGCCTTTGCGGTTGGATATGTAATTTTGCCATCCTTGACATCTTCTGCTGCTTCCTTCAAGTTGCCATCAAAACCTTTTAAGTTGAGTGCATCATCTACAATCTGAAACGCCAATCCAAGCTGCACGCCAAAATACTCCATTGCGTTTGACACGGTTGGATTTGCTTCACAAAGAATACATGCCATTTTGCAAATCGTTCCAGCTGCCCCTCCAGTTTTGTAAATATGAATTGCTCGTAAAGCGTCAAACAGTGGTTGTGCATCTCCAGTTGCTATCAATTCGGGCATCAGGTAGTCTAGGCCAATGATATCAAGCCCTTGACCAGCGTGCCCAGCACACATTAAATCAATGTAGTGTTGATAAATGCGCGCAGATTTTTCTGGCGGCAAATCCTGAATTCGGGCCAAGTGCGGAGCCATGAAATAGCACGCCGTGCCAGCATTTATTGCTGTAGCCACTCCACAATCGATATGCACACAGTTCCCACCGCGGCGCACGAGAGAGTTATCTTGAATGTCATCAATTATGAGTGATCCAACATGTAAAAGCTCCGCCATCGCAATGTACCGAGTACAATCAAAATATTCAATCGATAGCGCATTGCAACATGAAACGAGAACAAGGCTCCTCCATGCTTTGCCTCCTCGGTCAATAATTGTTCGTACTGGATGAAAAAGAGCTTCGCTGATTTTGTCGCTTGGATTTCCTTTTGGAGCAGCGTGTCTCCCAAGAACATTCAACCTAATCCATTCATCCGATGGAGACAACGGGTATAAGGAAGAAAGCGTCTGATTCACAAATTTGCCCACTGTTTTCATGAATCCGTTCGTATCACTATACTGGATGGGACACTTGCACTCGTGGAACCCTGTTACACAAATAGAATTGCCATTCAACGTGCCATTGCCAGACACAGTGCCCTCAAAAAAACCACTTCCAGAAACAATCATTGTAACAAATTCCTGCGCCTTGAAGACAGGGCGCACAATGCATTGAAGTTTAATAGAGGGAACTTCAATAGTGCAAGTAGAAGGATAGCTGATAAATGTTATCATACTCGTCCATGTATTGTTCACGCAAAAACGAACGTCGTTACAGCATCTTCTCTCACCCTCTTTAGTAGTAAAAATGCCAATCAGCTCCTTCTCCACGCCATTCTCATCGCAAACACGGAACAAACTAAATTGACTACGATTTGAAAAATGAAGCGAAAACCAAGACCACGAGTCACGAGCGTCACGGCCAACGTCGGAGTGTTCTCCTCCAAATTCCCTATCATACCAACCCATTCCTTTGACATTTTTACGTTCTCCATTTATGGTAACAGCGCCATTTACATCCATCGAAGGAAAATAATAATAATACATGTGATTTACCACGCCATCTTCGCCGTGCAAAACAGGCAATTTATTAGTGGAAAACGTCAAATCAGCAGAAATATTTCGAATTGGATTATGATGTGTAAAGCGGTATCTGCGATAATTATCGCTGCTCTCAACAACCTGAAAAATACTTTCATCGCCCAAATTAATACGCAACGGATTTTCTTCATACGTAGACAGGCCTTTCATCAAGCGATCAGGACGAGGAAGGTGTCCTTGATTAATATTTTCTAATAGGGCACCTTCGATATGTGCTGTTGGACGTCCAGTAATTTTAGGGTCAATGCGTTTACGTACTTCGTCAAGGGCACGACTGTCCAGCAGGCTATCGGGGTAATATTTGCTTTTCTCATTGTCAATGAGTGCCCATGTGCACGCATCATAAAAAGCAGAGTTTTCACTAGGATGATTGTCTGTACATTGCCGAAAAAAAGATGCAAAAAAAGCAAGTGACGACTTTTCCTCGCCTTCCACAATCAAATGAGCATTGCCGTACCACCACTGTAACGGAGCGTATGGGCAAAATGCATCGTAAAGAGAAGCATTAGGTTGTGTACCATGTGGTGGGAAATAATTTAGATACTTAGTTTTCTCATATTTGCACCGCTTGTTTTGTGGTTGTGCGCAACTGTCTAATTTCTTTTTCTTCATCCTCTCTACGGTACTATAAAAATAAGCAATAAAAAGAGAGAAAAAGTCACAAACAAGCAAAAAGAATATAAATTCAATATTCGTCAATTTTTCATCAAAAGCACAGAAGAACTAACAACAGGAAGAGAAAACGGATATATCAGGTGCCACTCGTTGCTTAATGCTCTCAAAAACAAAAGGCAGTTTATTCTGTGAACGCAATAATGTTGCAGCTATGGCAAATATATATTTATATATGATACAGCAAATACCCGTGAAAAAAAACTTGAAACATGGCAGCATCATGTATATTCTACCCATAGCTACAATACGTACTGGAAGAAACACACAAAAAAAATTGTGCTAGCTTGCAATTACTTGACCGACATACAAGCTGTCTTTCTTTTTAAAACAAAAACATTTTCTTCTTCATTCTTGTTCCACTTAAAATAAAAAAGAGAAATGGTAAAGACCACCTTCTGCTTTTCTAAAGAAATGAGCCAATCACCTTTTTCACTGTGCTGCAGCAGAGAACACACAAAAAAAAGGAAAATAGTTAGGAAAAATACACAAATTGCTCTTCCGAATGTAAAACAATAGTTGAAAGCATTCAGAGTTGATGTGATAAAGCAATTTTTTCACGTCAGCAAGCAGCTAAAAAAAAAAAAGAAAAATGTGAGAACAACACATTTTCAATATACAGTAATGAGCAAACATGCATATCCAGGAAAAATAGCAAGAATATCATTTTTAAAAGATAAAGATAAAAAGCGCTTATAGAAAGCGCACAATGGCGGAAAGCTTTTCCGGTATAGGCTTTTAAAGCAATAGAGAATACACCTCCCTTTTTCTTTTTGCAAAAATTTCTCCAACAGAAAGAGATCCCACAAAAGGAGAGTAACATTAAGCTCGGCGCCTCTTGACGCATAATAAAAGATCACATGGCAAGCAAACAATTTCCAATAGACAAAAATAAGAGTATAAACGCTATAATGGGGCTAAATTTGTGAAGAAAAATTCAACATATTTTGATGTATAGAAAACAATACTTGCGAGGACTGATCACAAGCTCTTTGTTTTTTTTTTTGCGTTGAAATAATCTAAATAATCAGTACAGAAACCAACAGACCATCGAGTAGTTTTTGTATCAACACAGATGTCACACAAATACATCCAACTATCATAATGACAATTATTATTATTACTATTATGATATCCATGAACTAAGCGTAGAGCAAAAGAGTAAATTTTGCACAACACATTGAATGTATCTATTTTAACATTTAGTATCCGCATTTGAGCAAACGCTGAGCTTCTATTTATCAATCGCTAACACACCACCCTCTACAGTCATGAAGGGGCAAAGGGCTGTAGAAACCACGAACCTGACGGTGCAAAAATAGTGTACAGCTTTTATTCGGCATAATGTGAATGTGCGTGCTGAGAGGGGGCGGGGGNGGGGGGGGGGAGGAGGGGAAGCGAGGAACATTGTTGTAGATGGTGATACCATTTTTGGAGTGAGGGTTGAAGGAGTGTGAGTTCTGGAGCAGCTGCGGATTGCATCTGGAGGTACTTGTCTTTCTTCTTAGGGTTTGGTCAAATGCGTACTGTATGTGTGGTGGACTGTTTTATCGGTGTGCTTTCCGAACAGTCACTTTTCACATTCATCCACAACTACCAGATTATCATGTTACCCAGTCGCTGTGATAGTAATCGTTTTCTGGGATTTGTAGACACTACCATGAAAGTGTCTTTTTTTTTTTGCGTATTGGGTTGCTCCTGATTTTTGGTGAGTGTGTGTACAGCTGATGTATTTTTTCTAATGATTTCATTTCCTTTTTTTTTCTGAAGGTTTCAGGAATGTTTAAGTGTAACTTGTTTTCATTTTGTCTTTTCGCAAGACGCAAGACGCTAATTAAAAGCTGCTGCAATTTGAATATACAAAGCTTTTTTTGTTTTTCGTGTTTTGTGTCAACGTGTTGTTTCATAATTTGATATTCTTGTCGTACATAGTTTATTGTATGCATATGTTCCTATGTGTTTAGTAGAGGTGTGAAGTTTTTCCTATTTAATATGTTTTTTTTTTGATACCGCGGCTTCCTCATTTCTTTTTAAGAATGTAAAATGTTGTATTGGAGGAGTAGTCAATTTTTTTTTTCTAAGCGTCGTTTTCATTTTATTCTTCTCTGCCTCTTCTATAATATTTGTGTTAATTTTGTTCACAGATGGTAGTGGAGAGTAGCATAAAGTATTTTTTATGGCCATGAAGAATACATGTTAGTAATTTTGGCAAGCAGATGCGTTTTCGAACTGCTTTCTTTTAGTGTACCCAACGACAGCCTTCCTTAAACATTATTTACACTATCATTAATCATGATACAAGGAAGAGATGCCATCAATACTGTCCTGTCAGGATTGAAAGAAACGAAGAATATTATTTTTATTGTTTGACATGGAGACTGTATTGTTTGCATATTAATGGTGAGTTTTATTTTTTCACATGTACACATATTTTTCTACCGTTTCACCTACTTGCTTTTAATTCGCTTTACTTTCCGCTGCATATTTTTAACAAGTAGAATTTTTTTTTTTTCAGGTAGGCAATAGAAGGAAAATAAAATAGTAGACATGCTTCATCGACTTTCACATAGCGTACCAGTGGCGTACGGTGTACGTATGGCGTCGTCGACTAACATAGTGGGTGGATTTAATCCAAAAACAGACTCCTCAGGCAAACCAAATGACATGAGACTTGAAGAAGAGGCAAATTATGATGGACCTATCCGATTTGCGACTGGAAAGGAGAACAAACCGGGAGTATACAAAGAAAAAACACCAGAAACATATTTTGAGAAGAGGTTTCCTGATCATACAAAGGATCTCCCAAGTCATCAAATAAAAGGAAACCCTCCTAAGGATCGCTCAGATAATATAAAGCTTCATGAATTTCGCACTAATCGAGGAGAATTTGAGAACGCACCATACTTTTCAGGCGGCCCTCCGGCAATGAGATATGAAGGCTATACACGTGAGCCTCCGCTTGATGGAACTGTGAATATTAAAGATGTTTATCATGGACGTCCGTGGGATGACCATAATCCCAACTTTGAGTACGGCACAGTGACTGGAAAGCGCGAAGGGAATGTTATGTTTTTGGCCGATACATTTGCAGTATGGGAAAGAAAGGCCGCTATCATGTCACTGTACCGTGCATCTCTTAAGGCACTTCCGATGGTGAAGCATTATTTTTGGCTTAAAATTCCTCTTCCTCAGATGAAAGAAAAGGTGCGTTTTCGTTTCTGGCAAAATCAGCACGTGAAAGACCCCGAAGCAATTATGCATCTTATTCACAATGGCTGGATGGAATTTCAAGAAGTAGTTATGTTTCGTCGCGCCCGCGCTACTGTTGAGAAGTTTTTTGAGTGGGAAAGTATGGATGCCCTGACTGCGCAGTACGTTCGAGAAGAGGGTCAAATGAACGACGAGAGGAGTTTCTGGAATGGTGAGGAGCAAAGGCGTGAGGGCCCGTATGATGGCCACTGGTCGTGGTTGGGACAGGAGTGCGAAAAAGAATTTGAAAAAATTGCAGGCCGGATTCCCATGTCGTGGACCACCTCCAACGGCTATTTTGAAAAAGGTCGCGCAGACGGTACCAATTATTAGGAAAAGAATCTTGATTACGAGGGATGGTACATTAAGAACGTTGACCCTGATCGACAGAATGCTCGCCGCGAGATGCAAGGTTGGATTGAGAGTGGTTACAACCAACCGAAGCATTATGCCAGCAAAAACAGACGCGGATATCGGCGTCTTGTGAAGGACATTGAAACGCTAATGGAGACATCGATGGAGGAAATGTACACACACAACCGGGAACAAGCTTTTCAGTACTTGATTCGAGAAACGCATCCCGAGTCAAATCGTGTGAACGCAGAACGGGTTCTGGCACTTCATGACGACGATTTTTACTCTACACACTTTGAGGAATATGAAAAGTACTTAAAGCAGACGATGCGCGAGATGCCTAACCCTCGTCTTTGGAAGACAGACGCATTTTACTTCCGTCTCCGCTATCTACTTTCTCCCCTCGAGTACAACTGGGCGAAAGTGCCCATTGGTCTTCAACAGGAGGCACTGTTTAATGAATGGATTTCAGACAACGCCAATTATGCAATTTACACGAGCAAGGCATTCGCAGAGATTAAGGCGGATAAGAATCGAAATTCTATGGCGAAGACCTGGGCTGATTTTTATATCGAGTTTGATCCTGATGTTCCTGAAACACGCAACCTTCCCTGGTACCACAAAGATTTTGACTATGACCGCCGCTACAAATGGGATGAACGTTGCATGAGGATGAAGCGATGGGTGCAGAGCGGCACTATTGATGGCAAACATCCATTTTTTGACAGTTTTGTTGCTGAGTGGGAGCAGTACGTGAACCGTCCAGAACGTTTTAAGGCTGGCGACAGTGCTGAGCGTCGTTACAGTGCACCGAGGATGGTGCAGTTGTACCGCTCGTTAAATCGTTTGATGGATGTCGCCCTTGCTAACCAAATTAGACAAGTTTGTTGCAGAAGCCGTAACAATGTGGATCTTTCCAAGCAGTCAACTGAAGAGACCCAAAAACTGATGGAGGGAACTGACTTTAGCAATTTTAGGTTCATCGTCCCAGTTATTATTTATCCAGATGGTATGGACCAGCCCGTGCTTGGCCTCGATGGCGGGAAGCAAGCAGCAGTTGCGAAGGCAAGCGCTTAACCTTTTTTTGTTACATTTTTTTTTTTTTTTTTGATGTTGCCGCAAAATGGTATATGTTTTTGTTTATCGTTCTGGAAAAGGTATTGAATTTCAAAACTGAATGGGATGCGTATAAGATATCATAATTATTTTTCATACAGGGTATATTAAGTGCATGTATGTAGGTACATACAGAAAATGAGAAACAAAAGCTTATTGTTCGGCAAACAAATTGTTTCTTTACTTTTGAAAATTGTAGTTGAGTAGTATCCTAGGTAAATAGGTAGTAGCAATAGGCAACTAGTTTTGTGTAGAAGTACATACGTTCGAATTCGGCTTTATCCTGTTTGTAGTAGGAGATACCTTTAACGCTCATTCATTTCCCATTTGATAGTTTAGGCCGAATGACTATTTATGAAAAATTATCATTAGTCTCTTAATACGCATTTTTTTTTTTGTAAGTATTTGTGTGCTAGCTAAAAAAAAAAAAAAACGTTGTGACAGATATCGACTTCACTTGGTTTCCGTTCTCTTTTTAGTGATTGTGTTATATTAGTTTACATATCTAAATGTATTTCTTTTTTGTTTCTCTTCCTTTTTATTTTCTATGTTGTAATAGCTTACTTTATCGTTGGTGTCAAGTAACTTCGAGTGAATAAGTACGCCAAGATGCCAAAGATCAGGGCACCGAAGTCGAAGCGCATGTCTTCAAAGCAGCGCCATAAAATCGACAGAAAGAAACGTGAGCACAAGCGTGATCTACGCAAGGCCGCCATAGCACTTAAGACGAAGGGTCTTGGTCCCCAGCGAAGCAAGAAGAGCCGTGAAATGGCAAAGCTTGCTATGAAGATTTCTAACGCGCATCCCGACAAGGAAGAAATTCTTAACAAGGTTTTGCAGGCACGTGAGGACGCACGTATTGAAAAGGCAACTCGTCGCTCTCGTCAGGCTGAGAATGAACAGGAGGAGGATGGCACCACCCACACCTCTCCCCAGGTTAGCAACAGGCGTCAGCTTTTGTATATTTCCGTAAAGGACTCGAACAACTTCAAGACACAGTTCACTCGTTCTCTCAGCGAGCTTGTATTCCCTGTTGATCAATCTTCAGAGAACTTGCTGGAGGTGCCGTCGGCTGCGTATTTGGTCACTCTAGACTCGCGTTTTGCAGTTCAGTGCATTCCCTGGACGCTCCTGGATGCCATAGTAGAAAAGGGCCGTGAATACGCTGGCGCAAGGAAGGTACTAGTGATGTTTGTGCTTACTAAGATGGACATTGTGTCGGCTCCAGCACTTGTCACACAGATTTCTCTCATTGCGCATGCGCTGCATGAGCGCTACCCAGAGGGCCTTGGTGACAATATTGTCGGCGCGTTTACTCCCTTTTCTGTTTACCAGGATAAGACCATCCGCCACCTCCTGCGGGTTCTCAATCAGTTCCACTCCAGTGACGAATGCCGCTGCAAGAAGATGAACTCTAACTTAGATAACAAGATTTGCGCGTTTGTCATTGGATTCCCCAACACCGGTCGTCACAGCCTTTGCCGTGCGCTCGCGTGCCCGGCGCACGAGTCTAGCGTGAGTACTGTGCCGATGCGTGCGGCGCAGCTGCAACTCATCCGCTCCAGTGCACAAGGCTCTGATGAGAGCGACGCCTCAGTACACATGCGCTTTGCGTTTCCGAACGCCAAGTCAGTGACGCTGATCCAGTTTCCTGAGGATACGGAGCTGCGCAGTGAACTTAGGGGTGCCGTCGGCGGTGATGTGATGTTCCGCTCCCACGCGTACATTGAGAAAACGCTCGAGCCAGAGGCGATTGGCTGCGTGCTTTTCCAAAGCGCGCTGGATAAAATCAGTCTTGCGCAGGCATTCTGCCAGCCGGCCGTTACCATCGCCCCAGATGCATCAGAGAACCAAGCCCTCAAGGCTGCCGAGCGTTTTTTGCGGGAGCTTGGCCGCACTGTTCGTCGCGAAAAGGGCTTTCACGTCTCTCCGCTCTTCGCGTACAACGCCGGCACCATGGGCAAGACGTCTAGCAGTGCCTTGACCGCGAATGTGCAGTTTACCTCTGGTCAGCAACGCAGCCAGTCTACCCTTCTTGATGCTACCTACAGCAGTGCGACCCCCAGCAAGCTGATTCGCATTTCCACTGTGGTCACTCCATCACACAAGAACCGCAAGTCGAACCCAATGGTGGATCGCGCAGACGCCCACAACCTGCTTCGTCTTGGTGCTCGTACCTTTGTGCGTGAGTTGTGCCAAGGCCGCAATGTACCTTGGGCTGTGATGCGTGTTCGTGGAAAGCAGCCCCTCACTCCTGCGCTTGTTGCAAAGGCATCCGAGGTGTTTAATTTGTCGGTCACCAGCGGTAAGCGCTTGGGAGGTGTGGAGGAGTTGGCTGGACTCGAGCACCTCAACGCCCTCATGGACCACCTTGCGGTGCTGTTGAAGGATGTTCTTGTGGTACTGCCCAATGGTGTGGTAGAGATGGATCCTGACAGCATCGCGGCGCCGCAGTACAATCTTGAGGAGGCGGAGAACGAGGAATCTACTTCTGAAGAGGACCTCGAAGAAGAGGAGGAACTTGAGGAAGAGGAACTTGAAGAAGAGGGCGAGGAGGAGGAGGAGGAGGATGACGAGGACGATAGCGATAAAGAGGAGTAATCGTAAGTAGCGGTTGCTATTTTTAGACAGAATGAATTATTAAGACCAGCAGTTAAAGGGAGAGAGAGAGAGAACAAAGACCAAAAATAAATAAATAGGAGTATATAACATGCATAATGGAAAAGTACATCAGCAAGGGTTATATTCAGTAAAGGAATGAGCGACCTTTTTGTTGCGAGGGTGCTTTCTTTATGATAACCCTTGAAATAAAAAACAACACATTCATTTATATGTATGTGCCCTTTTATTGATTATTTCCCAACGAGTAATGAGATGCCTGCGTATGCTTCACTGCTTTCAGAGTCCACTGCCATGAGGCATAAGAGCAATCGCTTTTTCTTCCAAGAGCTTTTAGCTGTCCTCACCATATTCCTCTCTCTTTTTTTAGAAATTGTTTCTATTACAGTGGGAAGCTGACTAACTATATAAAGCCTCCCTGAAATAGAAAGAAAGACCGAGAAATAGAAAATAAGCTGCCACGAAAAGGTGAATAGAATGCGCAGTTCTCTGTTTAAATGCGTTAGCATCAACAGCAATACGAAAAAGAACAACAACAAAAAGGTACACCCACCTATGCTATTTGGTTGATACAACGAGAACATCGATAGCGTGTTTGTCCCCCTTTTTTTTTGCCAACAAACGAAAGCGACGCAGCTTACGGTTGCGCGCTATCAATTGCTTTTTTTTGTTGTTGTTGTTCTTCCTTGAATCTTATAAATCTTTCTATCTCTTTTCAAGCTTTACATATCGTTTTCTTGTTCCTTTTTTTTCTTGGCGCGTAGTCTTTTAGAGTCCTCCGCTATACCTAGATAGCTTCTGGGCTACTAGCGTGAACGCCTGACACCTAGTATATTTTTTTCCCCTTCTTTTTGGTCCTTCTTTTAACATTTTTTTTTTTTTTTTTAGTTGGCATACAACGTCACTAGCCCTTTTTCTTTTATACTATTCATTATAAGGTATAACTGCTTCTCTCTCTTTCCCCTATTATTAATATTTGTTTCTTGCTTTAACATGTTTGTTCAAGAGGAAAAGTACGGTCCTCGTCTTGCCCTTTCGCTATGCTACTGTACATCTCAAGACGAGGCTCACCCTGCGGAGGCGCTCCGGTACCAAACCAAGACTTCCTCAGGCTGGCAGTCCGGCAAGCACTGCCGCTTCCCACAGGAGCTAGGGTTTAGATTTGATGGTCAGGTAGTGCTTGAGAAGGTACGACTTCTTGCTCATCAGAGTAAGATCGCTTCTTGCATCGACGTATACGTTGCTGATGTTTCCGACGAGGAGCTGCAATCCGGACTGTGCGGCGCGTATGAGCAAGCCAACTTTTCCCGTCTTGGGCATGTTCGGTTTTCCACAAATAAGAGTAACGGATACATGGCGAGAGAGCTCAAGACAGTAGGGGTCAATCGGCGCTGCGCATACTTGAAGCTTGTACTGCGTCGCTCGCATCACAACGATTACAACCTTTTCCAGCAGGTTGGTATCGTTGCGGTTGCCGCACATGGTAACGTGATTCGACATTTTAATGGTTACGATGATGCCTGTGAAAGCATACCTGTTGGCGAAACAGTTGAGGTGCCCCTTGATGAGATGCTTCCACAAAGCGCCGAGGAGGTCAACACACGCGTGTCAGCGTCTACAGATGGCGGGATAGAGGACGCCACGAGGCGACGCACCGAAGAACTACGCGTTCTCAAGGCCCGTGCTGTTGCAGAAGAAGACTACGATCTAGCGGATGCTCTGAAGAAGCAGATCGACGCGATAGAGAGCTCGGGGAAGGAGATCGCACTTCTGGAGCAAGAAAAAAAGAAGGCTGTGGAGGCTGAGGATTACCGTCGTGCGAAAGAACTCAAGCAGAGAATTGATGAGATACGAAGCAAGGCGGCGTATCGACCACCGCCGCAGCCAAAGGTAACGATGCGGCCGACAGACAACGGGAGAGTGGAGAGTGACACTAACGGTTCATCTTCAGCTGCCGCACCACCCACGCAGGCTTCTTCTACAAACCTCCCAAAGCCATCCGCTCCACCACCACACCAACCTTCTGCTCGCGTGGTGCGTGGTACTGGCCCTAACACACACGATGAGATGGCGGTGGGTGGCAAGGGATACTACGATGTAGACGACCCGACCGGTGGCATTGACAGCAGCTTGCCAAAGCGGAGCAACCACGACGTTCTCTCAGCGCAGGGGAAGGGGGAGCCATGGGAGAAGGAACTCAACAAGGCTATTGTGCAACACTGCCCAGATCAGTCGGTGCCGCAGCGGCTAACAGGGGATGCTCTGTCGGAGGGGGAGTCGTACGAGCGCAACTTTGGCGTGTACTGTGTAGCTTGCTTGTTTGCGCGTCGTGGGCAGCTGCGCGAGGCGGGGGTGCGCGGTGTTTCTTCAGAGGACGGCTTCAGAGCACTCAGCTCGCACACCCCTTCTGTAGTCGACACACTCCTTTCGTACCTATCGTCCAAGGGTCGTGGAGTGAGCGATCCCGTGGCGGGGGTGGTGTTTGCATCCTGTGAGGCAGTGCTGAAGGTGCTGCGAGATGAGCTGCCCGGGTGCACCCCGCTTTCGCAGTTCTTTGGCCAATTGTCAAAACTGACGTCGCAGCTGGTGGTGCGCATTGGCGACACCAATAATCGCATCCGCGAAAACATAGAGGAGGTGATCATGGCGCTTGCTCGGTCGCCGTTTGGCCCAGATAAAATTACGGCGTTGCTGCTCGTTGATCCAGACAAGCAAGCGAAAAAGCCTGCCAACTTTCGCGTGCATGTATCACGGCTGGATATCTTGTCTACCTTTGTAGATGAGTTTGGGCTCGACCGTGCTTCTAATGCCAGCGCACTGGATGCCCATGCAATACTGTCCAAGGTGGTACTGCCAAGTATGCACCACAGTAGTGGTGACGTGCGTGATGCAGCGTGCAGTCTCTTTGCCAAGTTAGCAGCGCTTGACCGGGTAACGTGTGGGCCTTACCTTGAGGGCATCAAGCCTGCTCAGCAGGCTCTTGTGGAGCAATACATGCAGGCTGCACGAGACGGGCAGCACACACCGATATCAGGACCCGATATGGAGGCTGACACGGTATCGGTGCAGAGCAACAACCGTTCTACTCCCCCACCCTCTCGGCGTGGGCAGCAGCAGCGAAGCAGCAATCATCATGAGCAACGTCACCCTAAACAGCCTCCATCTCCATTACAACAGCAGCAGCAACAACAGCAACAACGAAGTGGCCGTTCGTCACCGTCGCCCGATGGCTACTCTGACGCTAAGCCCAGTAGAAAGGAGAGTGGCAATCGTCCCAACAGTGGATTTACATCTATGACCTCTGGTGGCGAGCAGGAGCTGCGAACACGTCACACCTGTCAATTCTGCGGCGAGTTTGATCCGAATATGACCGATGAGAACATTGACATGCACTACGTGCGTTACTGCCCGATGCTCTGTCCGTGTCCGCTGTGTGATCAGGTAACTGAGATCTGTACGCTGCAGCAGCACCTTGTGAGCGAGTGCGAAGGGCGACACTTGGTGAGGGAATGCCCAAGATGTCAAGAGGCGGTCCGCGTCGAAGACTTCAAGGATCATGTAGCTGCCAAGAGCTGCATCGAAGCACTGCCCGCCTTTAGTATTTGTCCACTTTGCCATGCGCGTTTCAAGAGCGGCCTTGACGGGTGGCGCATGCATCTTGCATCTACGCCAGGCTGCCAGTTTAACCCGCGTAAGTACGATGGATCGGGAACAGAGGAGTAAGCATACTCGCCCTTCTGTGGGCGGGTGGATAAGACAGTTTACCCCCCCCCCTTTCTTTCGCTAATATTACAGTGAAACAGAATACATTTATATAGAGTGAAGCATAGAAAGTCCTTGCCCATTTGTCGTTTTTTTTTTTTTTTTGATATTGATCCTCGCGCTTTTCATCAGCGCAAGATGTTGGCGCGCATGAGCGCTGATGCGTGGGTATGTGTGTGTGTGTGTGTGTGGATGAGCTTGTGTTGTGCCGGGGTACATTGTTGAGAAAAAGCATGGGGAAATGGTGATAACTTTGTCGTGAAGTGCACTCCATATTATTCTCTTTTTTTCTCTTTCTCATTTTGAATCGTAGCAGGGATCTTGTTGTGGCCGCGAATATATATATATTTCTTTTCTTTGCATTGCAGTTTCTTTTCTAGTTTTTTTTTTTTCTTGCCATCCAGTGGGATTTATGTGCAAAAGATGAGTTGGGAGAGCAAGAACACGATTATATTTTAAATGGCCCACTCTTTTTTTTTTGCCACTAGTGTGCGCAGCCAGCATGAAAAGGATGCTACCGTGACGATAGTGCTCAACCATTTTGCAGATGGGACTTGCTTCTCGTCATGTGTCGTACCCAACGCCGTTTGTGTTACTACAATGCTTCTACTATGTGCGCCTTTTTTTTTTCTCTCTCTGTATTTTTTCCGCAATACGTAATGGTATGTTTTCTTATTCATACATATATATATATATATATATATATATGCAACGGAGAATAATAGTGCTCCTTGCATCTCAGGTTCATCAGGTTATATACGCTGTGCTTTTTTCTACTTTTTTTTTTGACAAACTTCACTAGTATTTCTAGCTGCTCTGCTGATTTTTGGTGACAAGGAGATTTCACCCACATTCACTTTTTTTTTTTGTAAAACTATGGCCATGCAACCTCAGCTTCATGCAGAGCTCACAGCTCTCATTGAAACAGAAATCCGCAGCCAGAACCCTAACGGCGACTCTGACGCCACTGCTGCTCTCATCACTCAGATCCGTCGTGGTAATGCCGGGGCTGTTTTGGAGGTTATTCGTGAGCACTTCAAGTACAATCCGTCAGCGACGCAGATTCGCATGATGACGGTCATGGATCAGTGCATGATCAACAGTGGCCCTCAGTTCGCTGTGCTCCTGTCCTCCGAGAAGTGGACGGAGCGCTTCTTCAAGGTTGCCAAGACCACTGACTCGGTACAGGTCCGTGACAAGATCATGTCCACCGCTATCGGCTGGTACAAGCGCTACCACACCAGCGGCCATCAACGGCTGCTGCAGCGCTTTGCTCAGAGTAAAACACTTGGGGCACCATTTATGCAGCAGTCCCGGCAGTACGAGCAGAATCAAAAAACGCACAATCAGCAGCAGAGCGCACAGCAAGGCATGCGCAGCTTCGACAACAACAACGGAGATGCAAACCCCAACAACACTCTCGCAAACGAGGAGACTCTGTTGATGCAGTTCCAGGGTGATCTTGCTTCACTGGAGTACGCCCTTGAGCACCCTCACATTCTCCAAGACGACGATATTGCGAAGGAGTGCAAGCAGCATAAGCTCAAGTGCATGCGTATGCTGGAAGCTGGGCAGCACGAGCGCATTGCCACTGAGCTCATGACCCTCATTGAGCGCTTCTCTGACGCGCTGGAGTTGTACGAGGCCATGACCGGCATCGACTTGGGAGAGGGCCAGGCGGCGAAGCAGCGCGCCATGGATCTAGAGATGGGAGAACCTGATAGCGACGATGATGCAGTTCAACGCAATTTGCGCCAACGCTACGCCCCGCGTGCAGATGCGGGTCAAGTGATGCTTGAGGCCCAGCAGCAGACGCAGCAGCTTGTCGACAAGGAGCGCGATGAGCTTGTGCAGCTTCGCCAGCAGCTCGAGGACCTCCGCCGTGTGCACGAGGAGCTACAGAACAAGTACAAGGACGCCAAGACCAAGAACAAGCAGGCGGTGGCGGCCCTGCAAGAAATGTCAGATCAGATTCATGCGGGCGGCGGCACCGTTGCCGTGGCCCCGATCCCGATACTGCTTGGCACTGACGCGAAGCCTTCTCTCTCCGAAGGGACAGCAAAGCGCATGCGTGACAATGCACAGGCGATCCGGCAGGGGTTGCGCGAGATCCGCGAGCACTATTGTGTGGATATTGCGCGTGAGAGCCACTACTACGGCGCGCAGCTTGCCAGTGCGACGGCGGCACTCGTGCAGTCCGGCATTGCGGACAGACAGGCGGATCAGAAGGCGCTCGCATGGACGCAGGAGCTTTACAAGAAGGAACTGAAGCTGCGCAAGCAGTACTACAACACGATCCAGGAGCTCAAGGGCAATATTCGCGTGTACTGCCGTGTGCGTCCGATGCTCCCCAAGGAAATCAATGGTGGCTACAAGGATATCATGAGCTACCCCTCCACCGACGAGCTGAAGTTTATTGATGCCGCTGGCAGACCCAAACTCTTTGAGTTTGATGAAGTGTACCGCCCGGACGATCCGCAGACAAAGGTGTTTGAGGATACCGCTCCACTTATCGACTCTGTCGTAGATGGGTTCAACGTGTGCATTTTTGCTTATGGCCAGACAGGTAGCGGTAAAACTTTTACCATGGGTGGTGGAGATGGCGAAAGCAAGGGTATCAACAGCCGTGCTCTTGAGCGTCTTTTTACGATTATTGAGGAGCGCAAGGAGACTGAGGAGTCCACGGTGACGGTGTCTGTGCTCGAGATTTACATCGAACAGATTCGCGATCTCCTTGTCAGCCGGAAGGATTCCTCTAACACTGTGTACGAGGTGAAGCAGGGCGGTCCCTACGGGACCTATGTGACCAACCTCAAGGAGTTCCCTGTCACATCACCAGGGGAGATTCACAAGATTATGGCCATTGCCGAAGGCAACCGTAGTGAGGGAATGACAAACATGAACGAGCACTCCTCTCGCTCACACATGATTATCTACATCATTGTTCGTACTACAAACAAGCAAACTAACATGCAGAGCTATGGTAAGCTGTCTCTCGTTGATCTTGCAGGTAGCGAGCGTCTGGACAAGTCTGGAGCAGAGGGTCAGCGCATGAAGGAGGCTGTATCCATCAACAAATCTCTCTCGGCACTTGGCGACGTTATAGCGGGACTTTCACAGACCGCCAAGCACGTTCCATTCCGGAACTCCGTTCTCACCTTTCTTCTCCAGGACTCTATGGCTGGACAGGCGAAAGTGTTGATGTTTGTGTGTGTGAGCCCAGCGAGCTACAACGCCAGTGAGTCTGGCAGCTCATTGCAGTTTGCGTCCCGTGCTCGTGGTATTGCGTTTGGACAGATCAAGAAAAACGCCGCGGTGGAGAAGCAGTGAGAAACAAGATTAAAGTAGATTTGCTCTTCAAGCAGCTGAGCTGAATATGGAGGAGAAGGGGAGGGCGAGAGAGAGAGAGAGAGAGAGAGAGGGGGGGGAGGAGAAGGAGGAACAGCAACAACAACGAAACGATAACTGCGGGTCTTGTGCTCCCTAAAAACAAAACTGCATCAAAGACGTATATCCGCGTGTGAAACGTTTCTCATGATACGAGTATCAGCCACTAGCAATTGCAAAAATTAACAACGGTAACAAAAAAAAAAAGATGGCGTTCGTTCCGCTTCTTATATACATTTGTGCGTTTTTCCTCTACATTCTTTTTTTTTCTTTCCTTGTCAATTTATTTGAGTTCTTTGGCGTCATAGTTCTTTATTCCTTTCTTTTCGCATTGCTGTTGTGATGAACCTAAATTGCGAAGAAAACCGTTTTTTTTTTTTGTTATTTTTGGCGTTTTTCTCCACGGTTAGAATCACGCCCAAAAGAGGAAAAAAGATGGGATGTGTTTGTGTGTGTCTGTTATTATTATTTTTTTTTATCGTGTTTTCGTATCGGAAATGAGTGTTATTGCCATATATACATATATACATATAGTTTTACTTTTCGCCTTCTTTTTTTTAAAAAAACCGGAGAATACTGGCAAGCTGACTAAGCCAAAAAGAAGACGAAGAGTGTGAAGTACGCGATGATTGGTACCTCCTTTTTTTTGTTTATTCCTCCCTCCCCTCCCATATATCTTCTTGTTACCAGGGTTTATTCTTCTTCCTTTTTTTTTCCTTTTTTACATGCGTGTCAAAGCTACAAGGGAGTTGTGTCTGTGCGCGCGTGTATGACGGTACAAGGGGCATGTCTATATTAGAATGGAAGCCGGAGAGAGAGTGTGTGCATGCGTACCACAGAGCGAGTAGAAGCAGCAACAATGACAACAACAACGATAAAGGCATAAAATGGAGAAGCTGAGCCAACATACTAGGTAAGTGCCATCAACAAGGAGTTTCTAAAGGAGTGAATATATACATATATATATATATAGAAAGAGAGAGAAAGGACAGCTTCCTTATTTTCTGTGGCATAACTCAATGTTTCTGAAGAGCATGGCTCTGCACCTTTGAAAAAAATCGCAGTTTTTAGTTCTTCAGTTTTCTCAGGGTCTTAGAAGCTTCTTCCTCTTTGATTACTTTTTATTATTGTAATGTTTTTTGTTTACGCTACCTTATTTTTTTAAAGGAAAATTTCCCCCCTTTTTTCTTTTTTTTTTTTCTCAGGTGAAGAATAAAACAAATAGCAGATATTTGTTTTCTTTTTTTTAGCAGCACGCAATTTTGGTTAGTACATAGAGAGAGAAAAAACAAAGCAGATCTCTCTTTGGTTTTCCTTTGCATACACAGGGGAGGGAGGCCACTTGAAAAAAATATATATTATTATTATTATTATTATTGTTTACGACGCGTATTTGCTTTAGAATTTGTTTTCTTTTGCACTTACATAAATATATAGAGTGAGGTGCTAAGCAACATTCAGCACATACACCAGCATAACATATTGTCAGACACAACGTGTGTCTCGTGTACTGCTGTATTTTTGAATTGCTGTTGAACCGCTGTTTGCCACGAGCAAATATATACATACATACATACATACCTAGAAAAAAGAATAGCAAAGGAACAAGTACGCTGAGCACTTCTAGCTCTCAAACATCCGCAATCACATTTATTATCAACATCAAGAACAACAAAAGTATAGCAACTAATCAATGGAAGGCGACCCACGAGTAACAAAATGGGTAAGTAGGCGCACCCAGCAAGCACAGACACGAGATACAGTGAGTGGTGGTGGTGGTGGTCCAGTAACGCCTAGCGGCCGTCCTCAACCCGCCTCTCGCGGCGGTGGTGGAGGGGATCACTACGCAACACTGCCGAGCCCTTATCATTTTGACAATATCGTGCGCGATGGCGGAGGTGGAGGAGGAGGGGGTAATGCGAACTATAGTCACCGTCACATGGGCCACTCTCATCACAGCGGCAACGGCGGTGTGCCACCGTATGGAAAAGGTCATGGAGGAAACAACAACAACAACAACAACAGCAACAACAACAACAACAACAATAACAACAATAGCAATAGCAGCATGGCGTCGCGGAGGCCGTACCCCAACACGTTTTCCGATGGTGAGCCGGCGCTGCCTCCTCCACGGAGTGCTCAGCTTGGAGCGGCGGCCGCGGCCGCCGCTGCACGTGGTGGAGGCGGAGGTGGAGGTGGAGGCGGTAGCTTTATCCCATCTCCGCGGAACGCTCATCATCTTCTTCAGCATCAGCAACCGCCACAGTCGCAACAACACCAGCAAGGCGCTGATGTACGCAGTGCAGGAGGTACAGCAGCCGCACTGAATCGATGGGGTGGCGCCGCCGCGTTGGGCAACGGCTCTGCTGCTGCTTCTGCCGTTACGGCTGCGACACGAGAGAATGCAAGTAGCGGAAGCCTCAACAACCATACACTGTTGGGATCTGCCGGCGGAAGTCTCTCAGGTGGCAACTCCATGGCAGGTGGACTGGGAGCCAGCGGTCATACGTTTCCAAGTGGGACTCCAGTTGCCTCTTTAGCGGCGTATCTTCAGAGCTCGCAGCCGCAGTCGCAACACCAACAAAAGGGACTGATCAAAGGCGCAGTGGGTGGTGCGGGGGCTGGTGGGAGTTTATCGGTGGGGCCATTTAACAGCAGTATTGGCGTCAGTCCAAAGCTGGGCTCAGCACACGCGAGCAACGGCGGCATTTTCTCCAATTCATTCCCTCAGCAGCCAATGAAGGTCCCTGGAGCTGGTTCCTCCTTAAGCGGTCTTGCAATTTCTGCCGCGGGGAGCCAGACTGTGTTACCCCCTCCTCAGTATAATAGCGCGGTCGGATCCGCCTCGCTGCAGAGCATCTTTATGGCTCAACAGCAACAACAACAGCAACAACAACAACAACAGCAGCAGCAGCATCACTTTGCCGTTTTTGGTAATCCAGGAATGCCGACTCCAGCTCTAGGAGCGATGCGCGCCGCTCCTCCCGTAGGGCCTGAGCGTGTCTCCAGTGGCGTTGATATCAACTCCATCTTTCGCGATGTGGCCGTTCTGGGAGACCCAGATGCGCCGCATATGTTTGGTGCTTCCTCCAACCGCATGATTTCTCCTCCTCCTGGCTCTTCCAGCGGCGTAGATCTGAACAATCTGGAGCTTATGATGCCGGTACTGGAGGACGATGACGATGACGATGGTATAGACGACTTTGATCCCACCAACGCCGGCCCTCTTTCTGCGTTGTTGACTCCTTGGACAACCGCGGCGGCGACGAATGCTAAAACTGCCATTACTGCGGCCACTGCAACCGTCACCAACATGACCCCCACCAACACGATAAACGCTGCCACCGGGACAGTCGGTGGTAACTCGATGCTGGACTTCACCACATCTCTCAGCGGTGCCGGCGGCGTGGGAGGAGGGCTTGACACGCTCAGCAAGGTCTTCAGCACGGCGGTCAATGCGGAACAAAGCTTCAATGGTGCAGTGGGGCTCACTACGCCTCTCAACATGTCGAAGACAACCCGCTCCTCGCTCTTTTCACAACTTACCGGGGAGGGACCAGCAGGAACCACTGCTGCTGCCGCTGGGTCTGCCGCAGGCGGAGGCATTCTTGCGTCTGGCTCTGGGACTCTTAACGATACTGGCGCGAACGGCGTGCTGGACGGCAGTCAGATCGCTAATCGTAACCCTGACTTACGGAATCTTTTTTCTGAGCTTACACACGTGAAGGAAGCTGGTGCGAATGACAGAACGGCGGCAGCGACACGGCAAGAAACGGCTCAAGCACCACCAACACCACAGCAGAAGCAGCAGCAAGAGTCGTGGCCATCGCTCCCTGGTACCGATGTTCATGCCAGCAGCAAAAACAAGAGGAGCTCATCTAGCACAGTGCACGATGCCGTGCTGCACATAGATCCTCTTGCAAAGGCAGCTTTTGCGCAGGAACTCTTCAGCAACAATGGTAACGACAGTGCTAGTGCACAGCAGCGGCCAAAGCTAACGATGGCCGAGGCTATCAGCGGCAACGCTCGTGCCAACGGTCCATGGAAGCAAGTGGCCGTCGGTACCGCCGCCGCCGCCGCCGCATCCAATCATCAGGAGCCATCTTCTGTCTCATCTTCCCAGTCAGAAGCGCGCAAGCAGTCACAACAGCAGCGAAAGGTGTCTGGCGCGGATCCGTCCACCCCAGGCTCCTCCATGAATATGCCCAGCACTTCACAAGCAGGTGGTGGGCCTAGCATGCCCTCAACGCCTGCTGGTGGTGCGGGCAGCACTGGCAACCCGTCCGACAAGCATAACTACCATCATCAGCCGTCCCAGCATCAGTCCTCCAGCATAGCAGGCTCCACTCTCGCCTCAGGAGGAAAGAACTCGCAGCCACACACACCCGCCGGCGGCATGCGGCCACAACGCCCATCACTTGAGTCTCCTGCCGTTACTCGGCAGTCTCTCGTGTGTGTATTCCGTGAGACCCCGCAGTCGATTCGCCATCGTGAAAAGATGGCTGAGAATCACACGCGGCCTAACGCGCTGTGCCGGAGCGAGGCGTGGCCTCCACACTCCGAGGCGGACGTGGAGAAAATTCTCCGGCAGTACTCCTCTCTCAAGCTGCTGCGCCATCTGACGATCATTCACTTCTCTCGCCAGCATGTCAGAGGCGTGCAGGAGCTGTTTGATACGTGGGCCCGCAACGGCATTCCCGCACCTGACATGGGATTTGGCGCGTACTACTTCTACGTCAAGGAGAAGAGTGACAAACTGTTGTGCATGAAGCACAACGGGCGTGGTGCGACTCCAGGACATGGATACGGAAAGTGTGACTTCGAGAGCCGCAGGCCGAATAGTACTTGCCGCTATGAGCACGTTTGTCTTTTCTGTCGCTCCAAGGAGCATGGATGGTTTGAGGAGGGCAAGTGCGAGGGGTATCAGCAGCTGCTGGCAGAGATGGAGGATCTTGGCGTAACGGAGGAAGATGTGGGTGTGATGCTAGATGCCATGGATAAAACGGAGAAGACGTTGGCGTGGTCTCACTAAGTAGCAGCAGCAGCAACAACAACAGAAAGGCAAACGGTGTCATGTGTGCGTATTTTTTCGGGACATTGTTTTTTTTTATCTTTTTTATTTTTTCTAAGTGAGCTGTAATTATGTGTGTTATTGCTGTTTTTTTTTTCTCCTCCCTTTTTTTTTGCTTGTTCAAACCTGTTTTTGATTGTTTATGTACGTGTGTGCGGAAAAAAGAGGCGCTTTTTTTTTAATATCACAAAAACTATGTTTTTTTTTTCAAATTATCATTTCTGTTTTCAAAGAAGCGGGATACTACTGAGTGGCCTTTTTTTTTTTTTTTTGCCACCGGCGCAACTTATCGCGGCCAAAATGGCGGCTATAGACATATACGCATACAAGAAGAAAAACGCTTTTTTTTCCTTTGACAGAGCAACACAATGAGCAATGATGAGTACTTTAGGTGATGGACAGATATTCAACG